>JAKSZT010053763.1:339927-515431 GCA_026826555.1 Tolypeutes matacus | reverse complement strand
AAAAAAAAAAAAAAAAAAAAAAAAGAAAGCAGCCAGGGAAACTGGTCTTGTTCCTTTGCCACGAGGCACCTTCTCAGCCTGGTGCCTGCTCTCTGGGATCTGCCTCTGGGATCTCCCTCTCCAGCTGCCCACCCCCACCTGGCCTCAGGGACCCGCCTCACACACCTGGATGCCAGCCCAGCTGGACAACTCTCTGGTTCCCCCAGCCCTCCAGCCTGCCCGTCTCCTCCAGGAAGACCCCCAATTATGTGTGCTGGCCTCCCCCCTGCAGCCTCATGGGCCGTTGGCATTGCAGCAGGCCTGGCCCCCGCCATAAGGGAGGCAGCCCCAGCTGTGTGCTCTTCCCCTGGGACAGCACTGGGGAAGTAGCATTGGTCAACAGATGGCCTGGTTCCTTCTTTGACTGGGACAGGAAATTCACCAATGGGGGGTGGGGTCTGAAGGGCGGGAGCCTCAGAGGATGCCGGGGCCCAGTATGTGGACCTCCACCTGCGGGTTTGGGGGCCGAGGTCAGGGGCTGGCCTTGGCAAGCTCCAGGCATCCCAACTCACCCCAGGACCTCATGCCCATCCAAATGCCCAAGCCCACCTGCTGCCACCCCTGTCATCACCCCCACCCTCCCCACCACCTGCTCTGTCCCTTCCTGCTCTAGGCGCATCTGATTCCGGGCCATGGCACGTGCCCTTGGCTCTGCCCAGCACTTCCGCCCCAGCCTCTGCTTGGCTGGTCAGCTCCCTCAGCTGCCCTCTGCCTGAAGCTGCCCCCTCCCTGGTCAGGCCCAGTGCCCTGTTTGGTTCCATTCACCCTTCGGTGCCATGGGCAAACGTCACCATCCCTCTTACTAAAGTGGGGGTTAGTGTGGTGGGGGCAGAGTGTCCCTCTTGGATCTGGGGTGTCCAGTCCTGCCCCTCCCCCCCCAGCATGCCCAGCAGATCTGTGCTGGGAGCTTGGGAGCCATTGGTCCAGGCCCCTGGATCCCCCTTGGGGCCAAGCCCCACCAAGCTCTTCTCAGGCTCTGCTGCTTATGAGCCGTCATTCTTTAAGGTCTGTGATTCTCTCCATTAGGGCTGCGGGGCCGTGGCTTGACTCATCTCTGTCCCGGAAGGGCACTGGATCCCCAGCACTGTGTCTGGCACCCAAGGGGCAATCCGTAACATCAGTGGCAGAGCTGCTCATGTGCTCACCTCTGCCGGGACCTGTGCACAGGTCCCCTAAGCTGCAGGGGGGACGGTGACCATCCCCAGTGGGCCACCAAAGCCAAGGCTCAGAAAGCCAGTGAGGTCGACCAGCCCTCCTGCCCGCATGGCCCTCTGCCTTTCCTGAGACCTGTGGAACCTGACGGGAGCAATGGGTCAGGATAAGCGGGAGAGGGAGCGTGCAGGACTGTGTCCACATGGGGGGCAAACCAGGTGCCCCCAACCCCAATTTTCAGACCTGTAAATGCACCCACACCTCCCCACTGCATGCCTGGGTGCCTCCCTGTGCTGGCCCTAACCCCGCCCTGGGACAGCCATGGACAGCACTGATAGAGATCAGAAATGGTGTCTCAGCAGGGGTGCAGAGAGCACACAAGTGCAGAAAATAAGGAAAGGAGAAGTATGTTAGCAGGTGGGGAAGGGGGGGGCGGGGAGTGGCTGGGCAAGGAGGTGGAGACTTGGATGATGAAGGGAGGGAGCTGTGCGGAAGTTTGGGCGGGGATGCTCCACTCAGAGGGAACAGCCTGTGCGCCGGCCCTGAGACTGGCATGAGCCAGGGGCCTGGCACTGGAGGAGAATCGGGGTGGCTGGTGGGGCTGGACAGAGGGATGGGGGCTGGAGGGCCAGAGAGGGCATGGGCAGGGGGTGGGCAACCACACAGAGCTTGGAGGTCGGGCTGAATGAGGGGGGAGCAACAGAGGGTTGTTTCTCAACCATTTTATTGTAAAAGACAGATGATAGATAGACAGACAGACAGATAGATGATGGAGATAGATGATAGGTAGCTAGGTGGAGAGATAGAAAGGAAGTATGTGGGTAGATAGAGATAGAATGATGATAGAAGATAGATACATAAAGATAGATTGGTGATAGATGATGGATGGATAGAAAGAAAGATGGATAGATGATAGAGATAGGTGATAAATTGATAGATGATACATGATAGATATGTGATAGACACATAGAGATAGACTGATGATAAATGATGGATGGATAGATTGATGATAGATTAAATAGATGCTGGGTAGATGCTAGAGATGATAGATGACAGATGGATAGATTAGGTAGACAGTTGACAATAGAGGATGGATAGATAGATGGTAGAGCTAGATGATAGACAATAGATTAGATATTTGATAGATTAGATAGATGGTATGATAAAACCACACAGAATAGATGTGGGACTTAATGAGTTATTATAAGGCTGCCCCCAGGTAGCATCACCTAGGTGAGGAAGTAGCACTTTGACGGCTGGAAGCCCCCCAAGGCCCCACCCAATCATAGCACCTCCATGCCACCCCGACTTTCACAGCCACCACTCGCCCATATTTCTTTATAGCATAAGCGTCCCGGGTGCTCCCTCACCCACTGCACTTAGCCCTTGCCCAGGTAAACCCTTGGTGCGTCCTTTCAGGTTTACACCCTCCCCCACCTCCATCTTTCTCTGTTTCTATAATTTATCTGTTGGGGACTCAGCCCTTTTGATTCAAGCAGAGGATGGTCATGTCTAGGGTGGGGTGACAGCCGCCTCTGTCTGCTGGGGGGACTCTGGGGGTCAAGGGCACAGGCAGGGAGGCCTGAGAGGAGGTGGGTGCACATAGATGGTGACTCCAGGGTGCTTGACTGTCTGGGACCTGGAGCCAGACCTCTCCGCCTCCCGCACACACAGCCCACCCTGGGAAAATCCACCCCAGCACTAGGAATTGCACACGGACAATTCCCAGGACCCCCAGCGCTGCATCCTGGCCCTTCTGCTGCCTTCCTGCCTTCCCCCAATATCCACCCAGCAGTTTTCCACCAACCCTCTTTCCTCTCTCCCCGCTTCCATGTCTCCTTCTTTCTCCCCTCATGCTCATTCTCTCCCATCTGCCTTTACTGAAGTATAATTCCTATTTCCCTGTTGCATTACTTTGGAAAGTCAGGGAGCTAAGGCTTTAATGTTTTACTTCCCTTTCCCTCACCTATATGATTTAGGGGAATCACTAAATCTACTTGCTGTTGCTTCGTGGATGGACTGGGGTCGCACAGCCTGGCGGCCCCTGGCTTCTCTCAGTGAGTGGAAAAGGCCTCCTCTGAGCGCCCCTTGAGACCCTCCCCAACCTGTATCTTCAGCCAGGAGACCTGGAAAGACCCCAGCTCAGGTTCCCGAGACGGGGCTCCAACACCCCAGCCTCAGCCTGGCTGGGTGCTTCCCCGGGCAAACACCAGGGGGCTTAGCCGTAATCCAGGGGTGGCTCCCACCTCCCAAACCTGTTAATAAGAATCTTAATCTGAGCTGCCACTTCCCAGGTGCTTCCAGGAGCCAGACCTGGCCGAGGGAGGTGAGGAGAATTAAAGCAGGCAGAACTGCAACTCCCTGCTCTCCATCCTGTTGGCAGGCTCAAAGAGGGACCCAATTCCCCGCAGGGGTGTGAGGAGGCCCGGGGGAGGGGAGAGGGCCTGAAGTTGCTCAGAGAACATGGCAGGGCCCCTTCTGGGGCCACCTATAAAGGGGGAGCACAGCCCTGACCTTGCAAAGGAGATGACCCGGCAGGAACTGTTGTAGCATCAGTTTTCAGCAGTGTCAGTGCCCCCAACCACCCCCCACCACCACCAAAACAAAACAAAGCAAACAAACAAAAACTACCCAGGCCCTAAGCCCTGCATAGTCAACATGCTTATTTTACCCTCTGGGCGAGGGAACCCTGCCTTGTGCAAGATGCAGCTGCATTTCCTGGCCTGGTGCCTCTAGCCACGCCTTGTCTGTCCTCATTGCTGGACCATCTCCTCCCTCCACGGCCCCGCTGTGGGGTGGAGGGGGCTGCCGGGCCCCTGGGGTCTGGCCCTGCACCCATCCCTCTCCCCACCCCCCAAGGCAGCCCCTTCCAGCCCTGTACAGCCCTGGAGTTGGGAACAGTAGCCCAGGCACTATTGCAGCCAGTAAGAGGGAACCAACTATTCTTACCAGAGTATCAGGGAATGCTTCCTAGAGGAGGCAGCACTTAACCCAAATCCTGAAGGAGGAGTAGACAGGGTTTGGTTGGTAAAGAGCAGACCAGGCAAAGGTGCAGAGACATAAAACAAAAGTGCTTCTGGTGGTTGGAGTGTGAGCTGGGGGCACAGGGACACACAGAGAGGGCCTTAGATGCCAGGCTCAGGCTTTGCCCAGAAGATACTGCCTTGATCTGATGGAGAACCAGAATTTTCACACACCCTGCAGCCTCTTCCCTCACCCTTAGAGGCAAGGCTGCCCCATCAGTCCCCTCTTTGTCAGCCCTTCACCCAGGTGCGCTGGTCAGGGCATGGAGTGAGAAAGAGTTCCGGGAAGAACTTCGGAGTAGGTTAATCAGGGCACAGTTCTCTTACAACACAAAGAAGAAAGGCAATTGTCCGAGGGACCTGCTTTGGGGATCTGCAGATGAGGAGAGTGCCACAGGCATTGTCTCTAGGGAGTCTTAGTACTGCCCTGCCCTGTGATTAAAGTAAATGGAAAATTGCAACAACACAATCCAAGCAAGACTAACAATGGCCCAGAAACTTCAGGAATGAAAGTTTGGGTCACCCCACCAGGCAAAGAACCATGGCCAGCTGAAGTGCTTGCTGAGGGTAACAGGAACATGGAATGGGTAGTGGAAGAAGGTAATAATAAATATGAACTTCAACCACATGACCAGTTACAGAAATGAGGACTGTAATTGTCATTAATATTCCTTCCTTGTTTTGTTTTGAGTATGATTGTATATGTACATAAGACAAATATCTTTGTTTTCTTCCCTAACTTTTCCCCTTATTATATGACATAAGTTGTATTAATTCCATGTCATAATATTTAAGGATGTCAAGTTTAAGAGTGAGTATTACCCAAGGACTTGCACCCTATTCCATAGGGAATCAGTGTGTTTCCAACTGTACGCAGGACGCTGAATATTGTTAGGCGGAAATATATATATATATGCATGTCTGTTATTGTTTCTATTTAGAGACTAAGTATGTTTTAAGCTAGAACCATAAAGTTCCTAGAAGAAAATGTAGGGAGCCACCTTCAAGATCTTGTAGTGTTACCACATGCACGGCTATTTCCAATAGCAGGGCCCACCCGATCGGGCGCCACAAAGGAGAAACGCGTCTCTCAGTGAGAAGGTAGTTTATTGCGAGTGCACAAGCAAGGAACTGGGGGAATCTTCCCAAAACCAGCTCAAAGTGAGAATGGGAGCTAGGGTTTTTATAGGCAAAGGAGAAGGGGAGGGGAGAAGAAAAATAAGTGACTCCAGGGGTCTTGTGAGGAGGGTACATGCAATTTGTCAGTCCTGCGTTATCTCAGGCACGTTCAACTTCTCTTTCGTTTCAGCAGCTAATAAACCACAGTTTAGATATTGTGCTGGTACAAGATCTCTGTGGCTCCTTTCTCAGCTGACCCCTCAAGGATATCAAGCTTTTTGTCTCTGAGGAAAGCTACAGATTTCCTGGGCCATAAGGTGCTCCTGACACCATGCTGTCTGGTTTTGCTTTGAAACATTATCTTATTCCCGTAAGCAGAACTGAGAACGTTTGGTTAATATCCTTCAGGGAAGTAAGTGCAAAGAGTAAACTTCTAAAATTAGATTAACAGAAAACCAGCTCAATTAGTTTATTAGAATTTTCCAAGCTGCTTAAGTGAAGTAATTTTAATAAGCACATTTTCCAGCTATCAGTAGTAGGCGGTAGTTTCTTAAACCCAAAGTATGAGCAATGAAAGGAAAAAAAAAAAAATAGAAAAATGGGACCTCTTCAAAATTCAACATTTTTATGCTTCAAATGACTTTGTTAAGAAGTTGAAAAGACAGCCTACTCAATGGGAGAAATGTTTTGGAAACCACATATCCAATAAGGGTTTGATCTCCAAGATATATAAAGAGATCACACAACTCCATGATAAAAAGACAAACAAACCAACTAAAAAATGGGCAAAAGACTTGAATAGACATTTTTTCAAAGAGGAAATACAAATGGCCAAAAAGCACATGAAAAAATGTTCAGCATCATTAGGTATTAGAAAAATGCAGATCAAAACTACAACGAGTTTCACTTCATGCCTTACAGAATGGCCATTATTAAAACTACAGAAAACTACAAGTGCTGGAGAGGATGTGGAGAAATGGGAACATACCTTCACTGTTGGTGGGAAAGTGGAATGGTGCAGCCTCTGTGGAAGATGGTTTGGCATTTCCTTAGAAAGCTAAATATAGAACTGCTGTATGATCCGGCAATCCTGCTACTGAGTATATATTCAGGAGAACTGAAAGCAAGGATGCAAACAGATATTTCCACACTGATGTTCATAACAGCATTATTCACAATTGCTAAAAGATGGGAACAACATAAGTGCCAGTCAACCGATGAATGGTTAAACAGAGTGGTATATACCTATGATGGAATATCATTCAGCGGTAAGAAGAAATGAACTGGGAAGCACATGACAACAATAATGAACCTTGAGCATATTGTGTAGAGTGAAATAAGCCAGGCACAAAAAGACGAATATTGTATGGTCTCACTGATATGAGCTAATATTATGAGCAAACTCATGGAGTTAAACTATAGAGAATAGGTTAGTAGGAGACAGAATTTGGGTTGAGAAGGGACAGCTGAATGCTGACTGCATGTAGAATGTTTAATAAGATTTATTGTAAAAGTGTAGAAATGGATAGAGTTGATAGTAACATTATAATGAGATTAACGCATTGCTGATCTATAAATGTGATAGTGGCTGTAAGCAGTAGTCTAGGAGGTTAATGTTAATAGAGAGGCAGCAAAGAGACTGTATAATATAGTGATTTCAGTAGCAGATGAGGAGTGTGGTTAATAATATAAATACAAGAATGTTCCTCTAAACAGAGAACTTGAACAATATGATAAACAAGTTAGACCTAACAGACATATACAGAACACTGCATCCAAACTCAGCGGGTTATACATTCTTCTCAAGTGCCCATGGATCCTTCTCCAGGATAGACCACATGTTAGGTCACAATACAGCTCTCAATAAATATAAAAAGATTGAAATTATACAGAGCACCTTCTCAGATCATAATGGAATGAAACTAGAAATCAAAAACAGACAGGAAAAAAGTAAATTTGCAAATGTGTGGAGACTGAACAACACACTCCTAAATATTCGCTGGGTCAAAGAAGAAATTGCAAGTGAAATCAGTAAATATATTGACACAAATGAAAATGAGAACACAACTTATCAAAACTTATGGGATACAGCGAAGGCAGACTTGAGAGGGAAATTTATAGCCCTAAATGCCTATATTAAAAAACAAGAAGGAGCTAAACTCAAAGATTTAACTGAACAACTAGAGAAACTAGAAAAAGAACAGCAAACCAATCCCAAAGCAAGCAGAAGGAAAGAAATAATAAAGGTTAGAGCAGAAATAAATGAAAATGAGGACAGAAAAACAATAGAGAAAATCAACAAAACCAAAAGCTGGTTCTTTGAGAAGATCAATAAAATTGACAAACCCCTCGCTAGACTAACAAAGAAAAAAAGAGAGAAGATGCAAATAAATACAATCATAAATGAAAGGGGGGAAGTTACAAATGACCTCACAGAAATAAAAAGAATCATAAGAGGATATTATGAGAAACTATATGCCAACAAACTAGACAACCTAGATGAATTTCTAGAAACACACAGCAAATTTCTAGAAACGCACAGCCAATCTACACTGACGCTACAAGAAAAACAAGAACTTAACAAACCAATCACATTTAAGGAGATTGAATCCGTCATCAAAAATCTCCCAGCAAAGAAAAGTCCAGGACCAGATGGCTTCACAGGTGAATTCTACCAAGCATTTCTAAAAGAATTAACACCAATCCTGTTTAAACTCTTCCAAAAAAATTGAAGAGGAGGGAAAATTACCCAACACATTTTATGAAGCCAACATCACCCTAATACCAAAGCCAGATAAAGATTCCACAAGAAAAGAAAATTACAGACCAATCTCTCTCATGAACATAGATGCAAAAATTCTCAACAAAATACTTGCAAATCAAATCCAACAGCATATCAAAAGACTTATACATCACGACCAAGTGGGATTTATTCCTGGCATGCAAGTCTGGTTCAAGATGAGAAAATCAATCAATGTAATACACCACATCAACAAATTGAAGGGAAAAAAACCACATGATCATCTCAATTGATGCAGAAAAGGCATTCGACAAAATCCAGCATTCTTTTTTGATAAAAACACTTCAAAAGATAGGAATAGAAGGAAAATTCCTCAATATGATGGAAGGCATATATGAAAAAGCCACAGCCAACATCATATTCAATGGGGAAAGGTTGAAAGTTTTCCCTCTAAGATCGGGAACAATACAAGGATGCCCACTGTCACCATTGTTATTCAGCATTGTACTAGAAGTTCTAGCTAGGGCAACTATACAAGAGAAAAAAAATTAAAGGCATCCAAATAGGAAAAGAGGAAGTAAAACTCTCACTGTTTGCGGATGACATGATCCTGTACTTAGAAAATCCTGAAGTATCCACAACAAAGCTACTTGAACTAATAAATTAGTTCAGCAAAGTGGCAGGATACAAGATCAACACGCAAAAATCAGTAATGTTTTTGTACACAAGTACTGAACAACCTGAAGAGGAAATCAGGGGGAAAATTCCATTTTCAATAGCAACAAAAAGACTCAAATACCTAGGAGTTAATTTAACCAAAGTAGTACAGGACCTATATGCAGAAAACTACAAAACAATGTTAAAAGAAATTTTAAAAGATCTAAACAAATGGAAAGACATTCCGTGTTTATAGATTGGAAGAATAAATATCATGAAGATGTCAATCTTACCCAAACTGATTTATAGATTCAATGCAATACCAATCAAAATCCCAACAGCTTACTTTACAGACTAGAGAAGGCAATTACCAAATTCATCTGGAATGATAAGTGCACCTAAATAGCCAAAAGCATTCTAAAAAAGAAGATTGACGTGGGAGGAATTTCACTGCTTGACCTTGAAACATATTACAAAGCTACAATGGTCAAAACAGCATGGTACTGGCATAAAGATAGACCCATCGATCCGTGGAACAGAATTGAGAACCCACAAATAAGCCCTCTGCTATACAGTCAACTAGTTTTTGACAAACCTACCAAGTCCACGCAAACAGGGAAAAAAACAGTCTCTTCAACAAATGGTGTTGGGAGAACTGGATATCTATAACCAAAAGAATGAAAGAGGACACTATCTCACCCCGTATACAAGAATCAACTCAAAATGAGTCAAAGATCTAAATATAAAAGCCAGGACCATTAAACTACTAGAAGAAAATGTAGGGAAACATCTTCAAGACCTTGTAGTAAGTGGTGGTTTCTTGTTCCTTATACCCAAAGCACATGCAACAAAAGAAAAAGTAGATAAATGGGACCTCCTCAAAATTAAACACTTTTGCACCTCACAGGACTTTGTCAGAAGGGTGAAAAGGCAGCCAACTCAATGGGAAAAAATATTTGGAAATCACATATCTGATAAGGGTTTAATATCCAGGACATATAAAGAGATGTTACAACTCAACAATAAAAAGACAAACGACCCAATTAAAAAATGGACAGAAGACTTGAATAGACATTTCTCCAAAGAAGAAATACAAATGACAAAAAAACACATGAAGAAATGCTCAACATCACTCATGATTAGGGAAATGCAAATCAAAACAATGAGATATCATTTCACACCTATCAGAATGGCCACTATTAAAAAGACAGAGAACTACAAGTGTTGGAGAGGATGTGGAGAGATAGGAACACTTCTTCACTGTTGGTGGGAATGCAGGATGGTACAGCCACTATGGAGGACTGTTTGGCAGTTCCTAAAGAAGTTGAATATAGACTTGCCACGTGACCCAGCAATACCACTACTGGGTATATACCCAGAAGAACTGAGAGCAGTGACACGAACAGACATCTGCACACCAATGTTCATAGCAACATTATTCACCATTGCCAAAAGTTGGAAACAACCCAGGTGTCCATCAACAGATGAATGGATAAACAAACTGTGGTGTATTCACACAATGGAATATTATGCAACTGTAAGAAGACATGAAGTCGTAAAGCATATGGCAACATGGATGAACCTGGAGGACATTATGTTGAGTGAAGTAAGCCAGACACAAAAGGACAAATACTGTATAACTGCGTTACTAGGAACCATATATATTGTGTAACATATTGTTTGATTCAAAAAAATTTTATATGTATCCAGTACATTTAATTGAAAAATGTATATATTTATTCCTCTGTGTTTACTTTTTATTTTTAAATTGTTTTTATTTTCAATTATTAACTATACAAAATACCCCCCCCCCAAAAAAAAAATGTTCCTCTATTACAAGGTGATAAGAATATGTTGATTCTTGGGAAGAATACAACTAATGTTACTTATAGACTATAGTTAACAACAATATTGTAATATTTTTGTAGCAAAGGCAATGAAGGTACCATATCAATGCTAAGAGTTAAAAAAATAATATGGGATTTAGTTTTATGAGATATGGATATGATCAAGCTCTTTTTCATTTTCTTCACAAACAAAGAGATCTTGGTTATGTCATTTAACCAATCTGTGCTCATTTATTCATCTTTCAGAACACTGGAGAAACAATTGAGTTTGTTTTTAGGATTAAATAAGATAAATGTGCCTGGACAGGGCTTTTTAAAGTAATGCTTCCATAATTTGTTAAGCTGCCTTTTGTCTGTTGTTTTATTTTTTGAAGTTGAAATAAAGTTTTTTTAAAAAACGACCATTTTAACCGTGTTTAAGCATACAGTTCAGTGGCATTTGTTACTTTTACAATGTTGTGCAACCGTCACCACAATCCATTACTAAAACATTTTCATCACTCCAAACAGAAACTGCACCCATTAAGAAATAACCCCATGCCCACCCCACCCCCCATCCCTGGGAACCTCAAATCTACTTTCTGTTTCTGTTTCATGTAAGTGGAATAATAAAATTGTTCTTTTGTGTCTGGCTTATTTCACGCAATATATCTTCAAGGTTCATCCATGTTGTTGCATGTATCAGGACTTCATTCATTTTTATGGCTGAAGAATATTCCGTGGTGTGAATATACCACATTTTGTTTATCCACTCATCAGTTGATGGACACTTGGGTTGCTCCCACCTTTTGGCAATTGTAAATAATGCTGTGTTGAATACTGGTGTACAAAGTATCTGTCTGAATCCCTGCTTTCCATTGTTTTGGACTCAATACCTAGAAGTGGATTTTCCAGGTCATATGGTAATTCTATGTTTAACTTTTTTGAGGAACTGTCAAACAGTTTTCCACAGCGGCTGCACCATTTTACATTCCCACCCACAATATACAAGGTTCCTATTTCTCCACATCCTTGCCAGCACTGGTTATTCCCTCATTTTCTTAATAATTGTGATCTTAGGGGGTATGAAATGGTATCTCATTGTGGTTTAGATTTGCATTTCCCTGATGGCTAATGATGTTGAGCATCTTTTCATGGGCTTATTAGCTATTTGTATATCTTCTTTGGACAGATGTCTATTCCTGTCCTTCGGTCATTTTTCAATTGGGTTGTTTGCCTTTTTTTTGTTGAGTGGTAGTTTTTTATATACTTTGGATATCTAATCCTTATAAAACATGTGATTTGCAAATATTTTCTCCCAATCTATGGGTTGCCTTTGCATTTTCTTGGTAGTGTCCTTTGAGCCACAAAGGTTTTTAATTTTGATGAAGTCCAACGTATCTATTTCACTGCAGGGACTGAGGAAGAAATTTAACTCCAGCAATTTGGCATACTGGAATGCTCGGTGAAAGGTCTATGGAACCACCACTAGATTGAATTCCAGAATGACAGGGAGCTCAGCTGCCAGAGGCTGCTGACTTCAAGAGCTCACTGCATGGGAAGCGGCTGTGGCTCAATCAGTAGGGCTCCCGTTTACCATATGGGAGGCGCCGGGTTCGGTTCCCGGGCCTCCTGGTGAAGGCAAGCCCGCCCGCACGGCGTGGTTAGCTGACCCAGTGAGCACAAGCAGCAAGGGGGGGATAAATGAATAAATAAATAAAATCTTAAAAAAAAAAAAAAAAAAAAAAAAAAAAAAGAGCTCACTGCAAGATGAAGAATTTTCCTGTTTGGTTTTTGATTTTTTATTATTATTATTGAAATAATGAAAATGCTCTAATGATGATTGAGGTGATGAATGCTCACTATGTGATTATACCAAGTACCATTAATCGTATACTTAAGATGAATTGTATGCTTTATTAGTATGTATCAATAAAATTGATTAAATAAAAAAAAAAGAGAGAGCCCACAGCAGGAAGTCTACAAAAGCTGATTCTGCCTCGGACCCCAGGGCTGGAGAGCGGATGCCAGGGTAGAGCTGTCACTGAGAAGCCCCCACGTCTCCTTGACCTGGCTGGGCAGCCGAGAAGCAGCCCCTGAGGTGGGAAGGCGGCCTGGCCCCGCCCTACACCATCTGTGTCACGCACAAGCGCATCTCATCCCCACACCTGGCTGCAAGGAATCTAGGAAACTCGGCTTTTAACCTCCCAGCCCCTGGCTGGGCACCAGAGGGGTGGCCTGGAGGTAGAGTGAGCAGATTCGCCTTATCCATCACCCAGGACCCAGGACAAGGTAGAAAGAGGGGTCACGGGGGGCGGGGCGGGGGGACACCGTCGGTGGGCTGCATTAAGATGGCCGGCAAGGGATGGCTTCCATGGCCCTGCCCTCACGGCAACTGACTGGGGTTCATCCAGGAGAAAAATGTGCATTCCCTATGTTTCCAGGAAAATGGTGAATCCGCAAAACTCCTTCTGGGTGAAAAGTGCTCTAACAGAGTAGGGCTATACTGAGCTATATGCTCCAGAAGGAACTCATAGCACCTCATCCCCATTTTACAAATGAGGAAACTGAGGCTCAGAGACTGGGAGACATGTGCCAGGGTCCTGCCGCTCGGAAGGGGAGGAGCAAGGCTGGAACTGAGTAGGGGCTCAGCAAGGATGAATTTCCTTTGCGCTGCTCACCCATGGTTGGTTGGTTGTTGGCACCTACTTGGCTGAGCAGATTAGGATGATTGTAATCAGCACATGGATTTCCCAGTGGTTCCTGGTGCTTGTAAAGACCAGGGGAAGGGCACTTCTTGAAGCAGCCTAAGTTCTCTTGTCCCTCCTCCCTAAATCTTGTTTTCCACTTCCATGTGCTTTGTAAACCATCCCTCCAAAGGGAACCCCAGTCTCCCCCAACCGAACTCTGATGAGTGAAGGTCAGATGAGCCCTCGAGCCCCCCGCCCCTACGTGGACCCAGGCTCAGGCTAGGTACCAGCAGGGACTGGGACTCCCCACCCTAGGCCTTTCCTGGGTCACTCACAGAGCCAGCGCTGCCCTGGCTCCTCTGGAAACTCCCAAGAAATTGCAACCTCATGGTGATTCTGCAGGTTGGCAAGCCTTCTTGTTTCCCTGAGAAAAGGCTCAGGGGGAAGCTGATGGGGAGTAGGGGTGGGAGTGCAATGCGGATGGGGGGTAGAGAGGAAGCCCTGGGAGCCCCAAGGCCCCCACCTGTCAGCCACCGCATGGCCCTGCAACCCAGCCTCGGTGCCCTCGACTGTAACAGGATGATGCTGTAGGGAGAATGCAATGACACACTCTCGTTGAGGTTAGTGGGGGTTCACGCCCCAGCACTGGGCAGCCACGGCTTGCACTGCCTGACAGATGGACAGCCAGAGGCAGGAACCCAGAAGGCAGCCTGAAAATGGAAATGAGGGCAAACCCCACGTACCCCTTTAATTTGTACGTCCACTGTTGCTCACCAGGGCTGCTACTGACCCCAGCACCAAACACGACTAATGGTTGGATGGGGTCAAACCCCGGATTGCCAGGGGAGGGCGGGGGGTGCCCACGTGGAGGAACTCGAATTGCAACAATTGCATTTTTCATCTCTAAAAGTTCTAAAAGGTTCCATGGATGGTTTTCTTCTCAGCGTTTAGGTCACTTCTCTTTTGTCTGAGCGTATGTGAAGTGGCCCTGTTTCATCATCTCTGCCAGACGGCCGTCACCGGACATCCTAACATAGGGAGGGCCGTGACTTCGGCGGGGAATGCTTTCGCTGAGGCCCTCATTGTGGAATCTTGTGGTGCCAGGGGTGGGGCCGGGGGCCCTTCCCTATGTGTCCATTTCCAGCCTGAAGGCTCCCCAACACTCAAATCCCCAAACCCCGAGCTGTGCGGGCCCTGGGCCAGCTTCCTGGACACAGTCTTCCTCTACCTTCCAAGCCCAGGCCGACAGTGGGACGGGGGCCTCACTTCCAAGGACACAGTGACCAAGGGTGTGGGTGGGAAGGGCAGGGGCTGGGGACTCTGAGTGCCCCGTTCTGGTGACTGGACGATGATAATGGGGCCATCGCTGGGGAAGGGAATGAGAGGAGCTGGGTGGCGGGCGAGACGTCTCCTTGTGGGGACAGCAGGGTGGGGGTGGGAAGCAGGGGCCAGTGGACAGATATGCTTGAGCTCAGACCCCGCCTAGGTCCCACCACTCCCCTTACTGGCTGTGTGACCCTGGGCAGTGGTTCCTGAGCCTCGGTTTCCTCATTGGGAAGGTGAGGGTGAAAATGCCCCCACCTCCAGTCACAAGACTTGGGTGTCGGTACACGTGGGTACTCGACAGTGCAGGCCTCACGGGCCTGACACCCACGGCCCAGGCCCACCTGCCTGGGTGGACCTGAGCCTCATGGCCCCATGAAGGGCAGTGGGGGGACTTGCCTCAGGCTAGGCACTCCCACAGGCCCTCCAGCTCCCTGTACATACACCAGCTCCTAGTCACAGCTGGTGCTGGCCAGGACCTGAGGGAGGGCAGGTGGTGGACAGGGACGGCATGTGGGAACAGCCTCTGCAAAGGCTCAGAGGAGGAGGAGGAGCTGGGCCTCCTGGTGGGGGAGTGTGGTGGGGGAGGGGAGAGGTGTCAGGAGAGGACGCTTGGACTCTGATGTCCTGAGGGCAGGGGAATCTGGGAGGGCAACCCGCGGTGGGGGGGCAGAGGCCAGCCCAGGTGGTGCTCTCTAGAAGCTGCGGGCAATGCTGAGTGTCTCAGCTCCATGGCCCCAGCCAGAACCATTTAGAAAACACTCCAGAGACAGGGCGTCCTTCCCTCCCAGGGTGGGGAAGAGACAGGCTGAGAGGTCTTCTTGAGCGTTTAATATCATTAAGCACCTTTGTAAGGCAGAGGTCCAGGGGATTCTTACAGAAAGTATAAATAGTTAAAAATAAGCATTTAGAAAAAGAAAGGCCTTGGGTCCCCCACAGCGGGGCAGGGCTGAGGGACCGGTCCTTGATGGCCCGGCGGGACTCTTTGGGTTGAGTGGTAGGCGGGTGTAGCATCCGGTCAGGGCCCCCCAAGGTCATCTGCCAGGAAGGCCAGCAGGTAGCGGCTGACGTGCCTCTCAATGATGACTGGGGAGAAGCCGAGGACACGCCGGGCTCCAGGCAGGACCTTGGGGTCTGGAAGACAGTGGTGGGTAAGTGGGAGAGAAGGAGAAAATTAAACGGGAAGAGGCTGGCATGGGAGCCGCAGGTGACCCAATGTAAAATCTCTTCTTGTCAATGAGGCCCAGTCCCACAGGGAATGGACGGGGGCGGGGAGGGGGGGGGACGGACTAGAGCGCTTGCTCTGCCATCGATCACCCAGGGATGGCTGGGAGGTCCCATCTCCCGGAGGTCTGGGTTGGTTATGGAAATGACGAGCCTCTGGGGCTTCCGACTCTCAAACTTCTGGGTGACCTGGTGGTACCATTAATGTCCACATGCAGCACTGTCTGCAGCTGCGCCTGTCCACAGCTTTCCCTCAGCCACTACATGAGCCACAGAGGCTGTTCAGTCCTGCAAAGGGAGCCGGGCTGTGGGAGCATCTGTGGGCTTTTCCCATACTGGCCAGCCGGGAGCTCATGGTCAAGTTTCTTGCATAAATTGATAAATACAAACATTCTCTTATTTAAAAGGGGGGGTAAAGCAGGTGGGGCCCCAAGCTTGGCTGGAATAGGATCTCCTGCCTAAGAGCCTGAGCCCTCGCTGGTGGCATGTCAGGACGGCCCATTTTGGAGAAACTGAGGCTCCAGGGCGAGGTGACTTGCTTAAAGTCCCACCCGTGGCAGGACCAGGACTTGAGCCCAGGGCTTTCTAACCCCACAAGGGCTCATCTTCCTCATCTAACTCCTTGGGGCAGAGGGGCCCTGAGGGCCGGGTGCTTTGGAGTTAGGATCCCCCACCCCTGCCAGCAGCCATGCCCAATTTCTCATAAGCCTTGCCAGGTAGGTCCTGCCATCAGCCCTACTTCACACTTTCACATGGCAAGGGCGGTGGGGGGGGTGAGGCACGGAGAGGCCAAGGGGACTTGGGTGGCTTCCTGCAGAGGCCCAGATGCTCAGCCCCTGGGTCTGGGAGCATCTGGGTGAGTGCCCTGTGTGAGGGCCGAGTGGCTGGGAGCGCATGGGCTCTGGGACCCCTTTATGGGGGCCCATGGTGCTGGGGCTCCGTCCCCACTTGGTTGTGCTCCTCGTTTGAAGAGGGCAGAGGTTTTGCAAGAGGCCCTGGCAAGGAAACCAGAGGCAGGTTTGGGGGCTGGGCTGTGGGGCCAGCCAGGCACCCACCTGGAGGGCAGCAGTATATGAGGAGCGCCAGTCCTGCGGCCAAGCCCAGGCAAGCCAGGAAGCTCATGGGTCCTGGGGAGAGATGGGTGTGAGCAGGCAGGAACACACGGGCAGGTGCAGGGGAGGCCCGTGGGGGTGCCAGGCCCAGGGAGGTGCATGGAGGGCCCACCCAGTGAGCGCGTTGGAAGGAGTCTCTCCACCAAGAGAAAAACCAGGAATTGAGTCTGACTGGTAGGGTGCTGGGAGACAGGAAGAGAGAGAGAGAGAGGGAGAGAGAGAGAGGGAGAGAGACAGCGGGAGGAGGCCGTTACCCCTGTCACTCAGCTCGTGTCTCTCCAGGCCCGAGTCTAGCTCTGTGCAATCTGAGTTTTCTGGAAACAAAATTATAGAGCCGGCGTTAGTCGGGGGGTGTATCCAGGGAGGAAGGGGGACCCAACACCCGTAGTTGTGGCCTCCCAGGGGTGGCCGTTCCCACACAGCCGGCAGGAGAGTAACTGGGACCACGGCCTTGGCAGCAGGTGACGGGCACTAGGCCTTCCTCTGTGTGCCGGCGAGTCAGCGCTGGGGTGGGAAACTGCCACCAGCCACGCTACCTCCAACCTCAGGGGCTGAGCACAGCTTTGAATCGCCTCCTTTTGTCCAGATCCTGAGAGGGGCTGTCGCACCTTGGTGGCCACAAGGTGCCAAGGCAGCACAAACGTCAGCCTGTCCAGCGGGCAGAACATTCTGGCTGCCTTGGCAAGGTCCAGGCTGTTGCTTTGGGGGACGGGGAGAGTCCAACCTTTGGGCAAAGGGGTTTGCTTCCCAAATGTTCTGTTCAGGCAACTGACATGCTGGCCTGGACCCTGAGGTGCTTTACTTGAAGTAGGAGTAGGACCTGGTCACACCTGTATTTTGGAAAATCTGAGATGCACTGGAAGGCTGGAGAGAGCGAGCCCGCTCTTCACCTCCACCACCACCCCCGGCCCACTTGCCCTCCCCCAGAGTACACGTACTGCCCTCCAGGTGCACCCCCTACTTCCCCAATGTCAACATCATTCCCACAAGGCTGTGTGAGGCTGCTGCCTCCTTCAAAGCCCCCCAGTCTTCCTGCCAGGGGCAAAGGCTCTGCCTGCCTGTGGGTCTCCTCAGGGCACTGGGGATGCCTGGGGTCTGGGAGGCCCAGCCCCAGGGTCCAGGCCTCCATCCTCACATCTGTGAACCTAAAGATACAGCTCCCACCTCTCCAGATACCTGAAGCTCCTGCCCAGCACTGTGGTCCAGAGTTGCCTGGACTACCTCAGGGCCCATGTCCCTCTCAGCAGCCTGACAGCATGCTGCCCACAGGGCCCCTTAAGATGGAGCATGCCTACCACCCTTTGACCCAGCCTTGCAGGGTCTTAGCATCTGGTCTACAGAAAAACTCCTACGTGTGGGGGTATTTCCAGGAGCCAAAAGAGTGGAAGCAACCTTCCATCCTCAGGGTCCATTAAATAAAGATTGGCACAGCCTCCAGAATGCTATGCAGCTGTGAAAAAGAACAAGGCTGCAGCTTGTGGACTGATATGCAAGGATTCCCAAGAGACACCAAATTAAGAAAGGAAAGGGCAGAACTGTATGTACAATATGTTAAGAGTTAGCAGGAGAAAGTGGGAAGAGAGTGATTTTCTGCCTCTGGAAGAACATACAGGAAATTACCCGCAGGCTGGTCTGTGGGAAGGGGCTGAAGGGGGAGGGAGACCCTAAACCCTTGTACTCGTCCAATCCTGCCGCACCAGACTTATGGGTAGGGCTTAAGACTTCCATGCAAGGGACACCCTGGAGGGGGACAGGACAGGCAGACCGGGGGTGCTGGCGAGGGCTGTGCACTCCCAAGGTAAGGGAGCTGGGCAGGAAGCCCAGCATGGCGGGGCGGGGTTAGGGGCGGGGGAGGGAAGAAGAGGAGGGGGTGGAGGCGGAGCGGGAGGGAGGAGTCGGACGGGGTAGGAAGCACCGAGAGGAAGGCGGCAGAAGGAGGAGGCACGGGTAGGAGGGATGCAGAGGAAGGAGGCGGGGGTGGGGCGGGGGGAGGAGGAAGCCGGGGGAGGAGAAAGCCGGGGGAGGAGAAAGAGGGGACTTCGGGTGTGCGGCGGAGCGGGCTGGGGGGCTAAGGCAGAGGGGTAGGAAGGAAAGCCGGGGGTGGGGCTGGGCCCGGGACTCACGCAGCGCGTGGCGGCTGGGCAGGCGGCTGTGCAGGGGCTGCGCGTGGATGTAGAGTGCGCGGTAGAACTCCTGGCAGTCCTGCTCGCCGCTCCGCTGCAGGTGACTCAGGAGGTCGCAGAGGCGCACACGCAGAGACGCCTTGGGGTTCCGGAACTGGAGGGCGGGAGGGCGAGTCAGGCCGCCTGGGGGGACTGGGTGGCCACAGGCCGCTCACCCAGCCTCCGCCTCTTCCCGAACTGGGCCCACCGCCTTCCAGGCCCCACACCTTGGCACCTGGGAAGGCTGCGTGGCTTACAGGCGTCGTCCCCAGGGCTTCCCACACTTGGTGGGCTGGAAGCCACTGTCCCACTCACTCACTGGCTTTGTGAACCCGAGAACCGAGGCTTGGGCAGTCAGGAGGAAAACAATGGGCAAGGGGCATGATTTGAATCTTTTGAAACTTAACGGTTCAACTATGTGACTTAAAGCTGTGTGACCTTGACGAATGGCTTCAACTCTCTGAGACTTGGTTTCTTTGTTGGTGAAAGGGAGTAAGAAAACCTTCCTGGCAGTGTTGTTGTAGGGAATTAATGAGGTGATGGCATAAAAGCATTGTTTTGCAGTCTGCAGGGGTCCAATTCAGATGTTTAAAAATAAATCAAAGGTTGGGGAGGAAAGAAAAGGCTCTTTTGATGTGTTTAAGGGAGAAATGTGTGGTTGTAAAAGTCATTGGACAGGGCACTTGGCATCAACTCCAGGACCGGGAGGCTGAAGTGTGGTGCCGCCACCTGGTGACAGTATACCAGCTCTACACGTCTGCATGCTGGACGCACTTAAACCACCCAAGTGCAGAAACTGCAAAGCCAAGAGAAGTATGCGGCAGGAGCCATGCCAACCTGTCACCAGAGGAATCTATAAGGAAAGGAATGTGTGCTAGGGGTGTTTGGGGGGCCAGAGAGGGGTGGGGGAGTTTCACCTTTTTTGGTATAAATGGAAACTTTCCAAATTTTTTCCAATGAACATATATTAAACTTTTAATTACAATAATGACATGAATAGGAGCTCATAATTTTTAAAATTACTGTGTTACTTTAGTAATTTAAAGTGTTTTAGCCAGTAGCAAGAGTTACTCTTCCTGTTCTATAGTAAATCAGTCTCACTTGTCCTGAGAAGCTATACGTCCCAACCCTTGACAGCCTGCTCCAAGTGAAGAAACTAAAACTCAAAGAGGAGGGACTCACTTGGGACCACCCAGCTGGGAAGCGGACAGGCAGGGACCTGGACCCCAAACCCCAAGCTGCTCAACTTACAACCCCCTCTCCTGGGTCACTGACCACAGCCAAAGCAACAAGGCAACAGTCTCCCTCCCAGCTACCCCCAGCCCAGCTAGGGGCGGGAGACACAGCTGGCAAGAAAGGGTAAAGGCTGGAAAGGCACAAACAGCTATCCCCCACAGTAGCCCCAAACCTAAAGCCCATGGGGGAATGTGGATTCAAGAGCCAGTTCCAGCCTGGTCAGATGGAGTCCAGGTCCTGCAGCCTCCTCTGTAAAATGGCAGAACACTAGTAGCTTTTGCAGGGTGTGGTGAGAAATCAAGGGTCACTGGGATAAGGAGGGCATGACGGGCAGTTCTCGACAAACTGTCCATCCATGTCTGTGCCAGGGGTTTCTGAGACTCATGTCATTCAACCCCGTGAGCAGGAGCTCTTATCAACCCCCCTCCTGCACAGATGGGGAAACTGAGGCTCTCAGGGGATGACCCCTCCCTCACGAAGCCACTCTGGGGTGTGTGACTGGTGCCATTCCCAGCCTAAAAATAAGAAGGACCCAGAAGCAGGCGTTCGGACATTTGGAACCTCTGGAGGACGTGGAGTGAAGGGCAGTGCCTGCACCCGGGGGTGTGACCTGCCTCTCACCCCAGTCCCTCCAGCCCACCACAGGCAGGCGTCCTAACCCACTTCCCAGTGAGAGGACAGGCTGACCACATGGCAGGGGTGTGATGGGCCTGCCTATTCCCTGCAGGTGCTCTCCAGACAAGCCTGGAACCCAGAGGGAAAATGCTAGACCCTCCCTGGGAATGGGAGAGGAACCCAATGGCTCACCTTCCAACACCTGGCCCTGAGAATGGCGTGGCCTGATGCCTAAGGACCGTGGATTTCTTAAGGCACTCTCCTGGGGGCTGCGCAGTCATTCCTTCATTCCCTCCTGTCACCCTCACTATCACCCATCAGGCGTTACTACCACAACCCATTGGACAGATGGAGAGACTGAGGCCCCGGGGTGGAGCGTGGCAGCCATCCAGCCATCCCTGTCCTGCAGACCTCAGGCTTTGCTGTGTGTTAAAGTGTGTTGTCATGTTATGAGTCGCCATGTGCTGTCACATGCTGTCTCCTGCCATCCTCTGGCACTCTGGAGAGGGCCGGCCAACAGCCCCGCTGAAGGAGGAAGGACAGAGGCAGACACCAACCTGCCCAGTTCCAGAGCGCCCGAGGAGACAGGTTTTCAACTTGGGAGGTCAGGAGGACTGGGTCGGGCAGGTGGAAGGGGTCCCCGTCACCCACCCATCCGCCCTCACCTCCTCAGCACCTTTTCCGCCTCCCTGTTGCTGAGGATCTGTGGGTAGTAGCGGTTCAGCTGAAGGATGATCTTGTCCACCTGCTGCTCACTCAGGCGACCATGGTCCGTCAGGAAAGGCGTGTCCTGGACCAGGCGGTCACAGTAGGTCTGACCTGAAAGGCAGAAGGGAGCGCCCAGGGGTCAGGGGTGCTGCCTCCCATGCCACTGCCCAGGGAGCGGCCCCCACACCCCACCTGGTGGCCTGCTCTCTGGTGGAGGGTAATGATGCTCTAGCCCGCGGGAGGGGGCGGCCCCATGGCCAGGAACTGGTCCCTGTGCTGGTGCTGCCGATGCCTCGCTGAAGAGGGAGCATGGGAGGTGTGGCGGGCAGGGTGGGCCGGTGGCAGCGGCCCTCGGCACCCCCACGCTATGCCTGCATTGCTCACAGGAAGGAGACTCGGGGACATGGCAGCTCCATGATGCTGCCCCCCCACGCGAGACTCTGCAGAGATGGAGACCAGGTGGGACACACAGGGTCCCACGCAGGTGTCGCCACAGCCGCCCCCCGCCCCCCCCCGGGCCCCCCCCCGGGGGGGCCCCCCCCCCCCCCCCCCCCCCCCCCCCCCCCGTCTGAGAAGCCCTGAGAAGCTTCCCCGAGGCCAAGCCACTCTGCCTCCGGGGCTGGGCCAGGCCTTGTCTTTAGTATCACCGTGAAGGGGCCATGATAGCACAGCCTTAGGACAACAGGCCTTTAAAGCTGAGGGGTGGGGGAAGCGGCTGTGGCTCAATCAGTAGGGCTCCCGTTTACCATATGGGAGGCCCAGGGTTCGGTTCCCGGGGCCTCCTGGTGAAGACAAGCCCGCCCGCACGGCGTGGTTGGCTGACCCAGCGAGCACAAGCAGCAAGGGGGGGATAAATGAATAAATAAATAAAATCTTTAAAAAAATAAAAATAAAATAAAGCTGAGGGGTGGGGTGGAGGTGGGGGGCACAGGATTCCCGAAGGAGGGTCCCAAGCCCCACGGCAGCAGCACACTTGAGGGGTGTCTCCCCCCACACCCGGCAGGGCATCCTGCTTTACCCTGTGCACATGGGCTGCGGGGGCTTTAAATTTAAATTTAAATTCTAATTCAGACCCAGAGCAGCCTTCATCTTGCTTTGCGGTCTCCAGTGGCAGGTGCTCAGGCTACAGTTTGGAGGTAATACAATTTTTTTTTTTTTTTTTCAGTTTAAAAAAGCATCTTTGGAAGAAAAAAAGCATCTTTGAAGAAGTTGGAAGTTTTGTAATGATTTGGCCAAAACCATCTCTTCTTGTAGGTTAAAAAAAATTTTTTTTTTTCTTAACAAGAAATAGATTCTGCCCTGAGAGTCTGTGATCCATATAAATGTACTGAGACTTCATAGGTTTAAAATTCATCACTCAAGAGATGTGAGATGCAAATATGATAATTAGTCTGAGGAAGTCATCTCCTAAAAAAATGATTCAAATGGACTATTTCAAAATGTTACATATGCCTGTACATGTGTGTATATGTACAGATACATATGTATGTAGATGGATATCTATATTTTAAGGGTGTTCCACTATTTTTTTTTTTTTAGGAGGTACCAGGGATTGAACCTAGGACCTCGTAATGGGATGCAGGTGCTCAGCCACTGAGCTACATCCACTCACAGTTCCGCTATTCTTAAAAAATTTTAAATTATTTTCCAATTAAACATTTTTTTAAAATCCTATTAGGACTCAAAAAAGACAAACAACCCAATTTAAAAATGGGCAAAAGACTTAAATGGACATTTCCCCAAAGAAGATACACAAATGGCCAAAAAGCACATGAAAAGATGCTCAACATCATTAGCCATCAGGGAAATGCAAATCAAAACCACAATGAGATACCATTTCATTCACACTAGAATAGCTATTATTAAGAAAAGAGGGAAGCGGCTGTGGCTCAATCAGTAGGGCTCCTGTTTACCATGTGGGAGGCCCCGGGTTCAGTTCCTGGGGCCTCCTGGTGAAGGCAAGCCCACCCGCGCGGCGTGGTTAGCTGACCCAGCGAGCACAAGCAGCAAGGGGGCGATAAATGAATAAATAAATAAAATCTAAAAAAAAAAAGAGAAAATAACAAGTGATGGAGAGGATGTAGAGCCTTCATTGATTCCTTCTCTAAGGCTTTTCTGTTTTTTATGGGGTCCAGATTTCTGACCCATAACCTACTTGGTGGGAGGGAAATACTCAACTCTAGATCCCTTCAGCTTTCCTGACTCACCTAAGAAGGGATGGGGAAGGGGTGACAGTTTGAAGCTGGGCAGATCCCATATTCTTAAGGCTAATCCTTTCCTGCAGGTGTAAACCTATTATAAATGGGACCTTTTGATTCAGTTAAGGACCTTCCTTTTGATTAGATCACTTCAGTAGGACATGAACCAGGCTAGATCTTAATCACTGGAGTTCTTTATAAATGGAGGAATAAAGAGCTGCAAACAGAGAAAAGAGCTGACAGAGAAAACAGCCAGAGAGACAGAGAGAAACCCCAAGAGGCTGAGAGAGAGGTCCCAGAAGCTGAAGGCTGGACTCAGCAGAGCACAGAGGCATGGAACGAGGCCCCCCAAGAGGCCAAGAGAGGAGGCCCATGGGCTATTGTGCCCTGCCATGTGGCAGAAGTATGGGACTGCTAGCAGCTGACCTTTGGGGAGAGAGAGCTTCATCTGATGCCTTGATTTGGACATTTTCTCAGCCTCGGAATTATAAGCTTATTAAGTTAGTAGATCCCATTATAAAAGTCAGCTCATTTCTGATATATTGCTCTCAGCAGCTTTTAGCAAACTAAAACAGGTGGCAGCACTGAGAAGCACCTGTGAAGGTCACAGCCCGGGGCACAACTCCCTAAAAGACTGGGACCTCATCATAGGATTAGAGAATGTTTCCCCTCCCCCCACATTTTACCATCACATGATTGGATTACAGTTCAAAGGACTGCAAGGCTCAGACCCTGTTTTAAGAAGGATTATCTAGGGAAACCCAAATACAATAGGGGAGACAAAAACAAGGACACTAAAGGAAACTTTTGCCTCTGATAACTATACATCCAGCACACAGTGAACTCTTACACTTAAGGCCTGTTCACCTATGTTGCGAGTACTTGGTACATCACATCCAGCTTTCAACAAAAAATTAGAAGGCATGCTAAAAGCCAAGAAAAACACAGTGTGAAGAGACAAAGCATCCGAACCAGACTCAGATGTGACAAAGATTCTGGAATTCTCAGACTAGGAATTTTCAATAACTATGCTAAGGGCTCTAGTTGGAAAAAGTGGATAACATGCAAAAACAGATGGATCATGGAAGCAGAGAGATGGAAATTCTAAGAAAGGGATATGTAACAGAAATTAAGATAGCCTTTGATGGATTCACCAGTAGGCTGGACATGGTTAAGGTAAGAATCAGTGAGTTTGAAGATATTCTCTTTGCAAACTGAAAAGCAAGGGGAAAAAAGAATAATAAAAATGGAGCATTATCCAAGAACTGTGTAAAATTATAAAAGGTATAATGGAAATACTAGAAGGAAATGAAAAGAGAGAAAGGAGCAGAAGAAATATTGGAAATAATGGCTGAGAAATTTCCACCAAACTACAGATCCAGGAAGCTCAGAGGACACCAAACAAGATAACTATCAAAAAATCTACACCAGGGAATATCATGTTCAACCTGCAGAAAACTAAGAAAAAGAGAGAATCTTGAAAGAAGCCAGAGGGAAAAAACACCTTACTTCTAGAGGAACAGGGATAAGAATTACATTGGATTTCTCTTCGCAAACCATGTAAGAAGAGAGTGGAGTGAAATATTTAAAGTGTTGAAAGGAAAAAAAACCCCACCAATCTAGAATTCTGTATCCAGCAAAATTATCCTTCAAAAGTAAAGAGGAAATAAAGACTTTCTCAGACAAACAAAAACTGAAGGAATTTGTCACCAGTAGACCTGCCTTGCAAGCAACATTAAAAGAAGTTCTTCATTTTTATGTAACATTTATGTAACCTAAGTATCTTTAAAAAAAAAAAAAAAAAAAAGGTGTAATATGGTGGCATTTTGGGGACATTGGAATTGTCCTGAATGCTGTTGCAGTGACAGATACAGGCCATTATATATCTTGTCATAACTTACAAAAATGTGTTGGAGAGAGTTTAAACTATAATGTAAACTATAATCCACACTTAGTGGCAATGCTCTACTATGTGTTCATCAACTCTAACAAATGTACCACACTAATGAAGGATGTTGTTAACGTGGGAAAGTGTGGGAAGGGTAGGGAGCCGGGCATATGGGAATCCCCTACACTTTATGTGACATTTATGTAATCTAAGTATCTTCTAAAATAAAAAATAAAAATACATATAAATAAGTAAATAAACTAAAAAAAAGTTCTTCAGAGAGAAGGTAAATTGTATAGGTCAGAAATCTGGACCCCATAAAAAAACAGAAAAGCCTTAGAGAATGAATAAATGAAGGCAAAATTAAACCTTTTGTTTTCCTTATTCTTAACTGAAGTATTAGATACCTGGTTAAAATAGTAATAGTAAAAATGTACTGTGTGATAATTGCTAGTAGATAAGTGAAGTGAATGACAGCATGGTACTAAGGGAGGGGCGGAAGTTTCCTGCATTACCCATGAAGCAGTATAGTGTTATTAGAAAGTAGACTTAGATTAGCTGTAAATGTACACTGCAAAAGCTATGGCAACCACTAAAAAAAAAATTTTAAGAAGTATAATTGATATGTTAAGAGAGGAGAGCAAATGGAACCATATAAAATGCTCGATAAAAACCAAAGAAGGCAGAAAAGAGGGGAAGACTTAAAAAAGAAAAAAGAAAAACAGGTATAACACATGGAAAACAGTTACAAATGTGTTAAATATTAATCCAACTGTATCAATAATCACTTTAAGGGAAGCGGCTGTGGCTCAATCAGTGGGGCTCCCGTTTACCATATGGGAGGCCCCGGGTTCGGTTCCCAGGGCCTCCTGGTGAAGGCAGGCCCGCCCGCACAGCGTGGTTGGCTGACCCAGAGAGCGCGGGCAGCAAGGGGGGGATAAATGAATAAATAAATAAAATCTTTAAAAAAAAAAAAATAATCACTTTAAGTGTGAATAGTCTAATATACCAATTAAAAGATTGAGACTGACAGAATGGACCATACAAAACAAATCCCAACTATATGCTGTCTACAGGAAAACCCACTTCAAATATAAAGAACTATATTAAAAATAAATGGATGGAGAGACTTCCAGGAAGATGGAGGATTAGAGAGGCAGAGGGATCACTTCTCTCCCTGAAAAAGTAGCTAGAGGACAGGTGGAGACTGTCTGGACAGCTGCTCTGGGGCTCAGGACACCAAGGGAAGGCGAGGCACCACCCAGAAGAGAGAGGGGCAAAGGAAAGGAGTCTCAGCTGGCTGAAAAATCCTGTACGTAGAGCTGCAAAAGCAGCAGCGGGTGCTCACTTCCCCACCTAGGGAGTAAACAGCAGTCTGCAGACTGCAGCAGCTGTGGACTGAGGGGCTTGCAGGGGTCCTCTTCCCCCAAGAAAGGGGAGAAGGAGAGACACAGTCTACAGCAAATTCAGCTTTTGCCAGGAAACTTGGTCTGTTGTACTGGAGGGGCCAGGCTGGATCTCGACATTGTTTGCCCTGGGAGCAAGCAAGGAGCTAAAGATGATTTGCCGTCTCAAACACCCTCCCTACTGCCCTGGGGTGGTTGCTGAAGGGGCAGAGGGAGGGAGGATGTGGCCAAGGGTGGAGAATGTTTGTGAGGCTTAGCCAGCCAGGAGGACATTGCTTCTGCCCCACCCACCTGCCTGAAGAGTTACTCTGAATGCATTTCCCCCCCTAGCACCCCAGTCTGAGCTGAGAGGGCTGTCAAAGAGCGCCAACTGCTGGCCATACCAGAGTAGTACATGTAAAAGACAATAAATAAGAGAGGCAAGCAGGGGCCTTTACTGGCCCCCTCTCCAAGTCCCTTGGAAACTGGCCTGCACCCCATAGGTCTTTAGCTCTGGTTTGAGCAGTTAAAAATATCTAAAACAAGTTGAACCAAAAGTCAAAGAACAATGGTAGCACACAGCTACTTAACAGTAAATCCATAGGCAAGGGAGAGAAACTGAACATCAGAGTAAACTCAGTATTAGAATCAGATGCCTAGGCATGAGCAAAAAATTACAAGCCATACAAAAAAAAAGGGAAGATATGACTCAGGAGAAGAACAAATCAAAGCTTCTGATGAGACACAGGACTTGAAATAGCTAATCAATGAGGTTCATACAAATCTCCTAAATCAGGGAAGCGGCTGTGGCTCAATCAGTAGGGCTCCCATTTACCATATGGGAGGCCCCGGGTTCGGTTCCCGGGGCCTCCTGGTGAAGGCAAGCCCGCCCGCATGGCGTGGTTAGCTGACCCAGCGAGCACAAGCAGCAAGGGGGGGGGGGGATAAATGAATAAATAAATAAAATCTTTAAAAAAAAAAAAAAATCTCCTAAATCAAATCATGGAGTTGAAGGACAACATGGCTAAAGAAATAAAAGGCATTAAGAAGATACTGATAATGATTGAAATGATGAATGCACAACTATGTGATTATACCAAATACCATTGATTGTACACTTTGGATGAACAGTGTGCTTTATTAATATGTATCAATAAAATTGATTTGTTTAAAAAAAGACACTGAGTGAGCACAAAGAAAAATTTGAAATCTTGGATAGAATAACAACTTATGGGAATAAAAAGAGACACTAAGTGAGATTAAAAATACAAGTGAGGCACACAATAGCAGATTTGAAATCGTGGAAGAAAATCAGTGACATAGAGGAAAGAACAACTGAAATTGAAGAGAAAGAAGAAGAGAGAAAAGAATGGAAAAAACAGAGCAGGGGCTCAGGGAGTTGAAGCACAACAACATACATATTATGGGAGTTCCAAAAGGAGAAGGGAAGGGAAAAGGGGCAAAAAGAACATGTGAGGAAATAATGGTTGAAAATTTCCCAGCTCTCAAGAAAGACATGAATATACATGTCCAGGAATCACAATGTACTACTCCAATTAGAATAAATCCAAATAGACCTACTCCAAGACATGTAATATGCAAAATACAAAATGCAAAATATAAAGAGAAAATTTTGAAAGCAGTAAGGGGAAAGAAAATATCACATACAAGGGATGTCTAATAAGGCTTAGTGCAGATTTTTCTTCAGAAACCATGGAGGCAAGAAGGTAGTGGTATGATATAATTAAGATACTGAAAGAGGAAAACTACCAGACAAGAATTCTTTATCTGGCAAAACTGACCTTCAAATATGACGGTGAGCTTAAAATATTCACAGATAAACAGAAACTAAGAGAGTATGTAAACAAGAATCCAGCCCTGCAGGAAACACTAAAGGGAGTTCTGCAGCCAGAAAAGACAAGACAAGACAAAAACAGAGAGAGGCTTGGAGAAGAGTACAGAAGTGAAGGCTATCAGAAAGGGTAACCAAAAAGGTAAAAAGATGGACAAAAATAAGATATGACATATGAAAACCAAAGAATAAAATGGTGGAAGTAAACAATGCCTTTACAGTAATAACACTGAATGTTAATGGATTAAACTCCCCAATCAAAAGACACATGCTGACAGAATGGATAAGAAAAAATGAGCCATCCAAATGCTGTCTGCAGGAGACTCATCTTAGACCCAAGGATGCAAACAGATTGAAAGCGAAAGGTTGGAAAAAGATACTTCATGCAAATAGTAACCAAAAGAGAGCAGGGGTAGCTATACTGTGTCAGACAAAACAGACTTTAAATGCAAAAAAGTGATAAGAGATGCAGAAGACCATTATATATTAATAAAAGGGAAAATCTACTAGAAAGGAGTAACAGTTATAAATATCTATGCACCTAACCAAGGTGCCTTAAAATACACAAGGCAACTCTGGCAAAACTGAAAGGAGAAATAGGCATCTCTACAATAGTAGTTGAGACTTCAACACGCCACTCACATCAATAGATAGAATAAGTAGACAGCAGATCAACAAGGAAACAGAGAAACTGAGCAATATGATAAATGAGCTGGACCTGACAGACACATTGCACCCGAAATCAGCAGTTTATACATTCTTCTCAAGTGCTCATGGATCTTTCTCCAGAACAGACCACATGTTAGGCCACAACACAGCTCTCAATAAGTTCAAGCACCTTCTCTGATCATAATGGAATGAAGACGGAAATCAGTAATAGGAGGGAAAGGGGAAATTTCACAAATGTGCAGAGGCTAAACAACACACTTCTAAATAACCAATGAGTCAAAGAAGAAATTGCAAGAGAAATTAGTAGCTATCTCGAGACATATGAAAACAAGAACACAACCTATCAAAACATGGAATGCAGCTAAGGCAGTGCTGAGAGGGAAATTTATAGCCCTTAATGCTTACATTAAAAAAGAAGAAAGAGCTCAAATCAAAGAACTAACTGAACAACTGAAGAAACTAGAAAAAGAACAGCAAACCAATCCTAAAGCAAGCAGAAGGAGAGAAATAATAAAATTAATGAAATAAATGAAGAACAAAAACCAAAAAAGAAAATCAACAAAACCAAAGGCTGGTTCTTTGAGAAAATCAATAAAATCGACAAACCTTAGCTAGACTAACAAAGGAAAAAAGAGAGAAGATGCAAATAAATAAAATCAAGAATGAAAAGGGGGGTGGGGTGCATTACCACTGACTCCACAGAAATAAAAAGGAGAATAAGAGGATATGAGAAACTGTAAGCCAACAAATTAGACAACCCAGATGAAACAGACAAATTCCTAAAAATGCACAACCAACCTACATTGACTTTATAAGAAATACAGGAACTCAACAAACCAATCACAAGCAAATAGTTTGAATCAGTCATCAAAAAATCTTCCATCAAAGAAAAGTCCAGCACTATGTGAGATACCCTCTTAGAGTTTTGCAGGGGGTGGGAGGCTGTCCCACCCCAAGGCTCAGGCAGGGAGCTGGAGTGAGGAGAGGGTGCTGGCCCAGGCCTTCCTGAAACCCAAGGCCTAGCATGTGTTCCTCCCCCTTGACACCCAGGTTGCTTTGGGTGCTCCAGCTGTTGCTTGGGCAGAGGCCAGGGGGCCGCTTTGGAGCCCTAGGTCCCTGGCTGAAGCCACCAGTCCTTACAGCAGAGTGAAGACAGTGGTTATCTGTTCTTTTGTCCCAGATACAGCCATCCTTCTGCCTTCTCCCAGTGCAGGGAGATTGTGAGCAGTGCCTCTTGTCCGAGAGATGTAGAAATACTTGGTGGTCTTGATGTTGCCTTTAGATAACAGCTGTATTAGCCTCTTGTAGACCAGCTTTTCCAGAGTCATTTATGAGCAGAAAAATTTTGAAGTAAAACTTTGCTAATCTAAAAAAAAAAAGTCCAGTACCAAGGTGCCTTCACAGGTGAATCCTACCAACCATTTTGAGAAGAATTAATACCCACCCTGTTTAAACTCTTTCAAAAAATTGAAAAGGAGGGAAAATTACCCAACACATTTTATGAAGCCAACATTACCCTAATACAAAGCCAGATAAAGACACTACAAGAGGGAAGCGGCTGTAGCTCAATCGGTAGGGCTCCCGTTTACCATATGGGAGGCCCCGGGTTCGGTTCCCGGGGCCTCCTGGTGAAGGCAAGCCCGCCCGCACGGCGTGGTTGGCTGACCCAGCGGGCACAAGCAGCAAGGGGGGGATAAATGAATAAATAAATAAAATCTTTTAAAAAATAAATAAATAAATAAAGACACTACAAGAAAATTACAGACCAATCTCTCTAATGAACATAGAAGCAAAAATTCTCAACAAAATATTTGCACATCAAATCCAACAGCATATAAAAGCAAGTATACATTACAATCAAGTGGGTTTTATTCCTGGTATACAAGGGTGGTTCAACATAAGAAAATTAATGAACAAAATACATCACATTAACAAATTGAAGGGAAAAAAGCACATGATCATCTCGATTGCTGCAGAAAAGGCATTTGACAAAATCCAGCAACCTATCTTGATAAAAATGCATCAAAAGATAGGTATAGAAGGAAAGTTCCTCAGCATAATAAAGGGCATATATGAAAATCCCATAGCTAACATTGTACTCAATGGGGAAAGGTTGAAAGCTTTCCCTTAAAGATCAGGAACAAGACAAGGATTCCCACTGTCACCACTGCTATTCAACATTGTGCTAGAGGTTCTAGCCAAAGCAATTAGGCAAAACAACAACAACAACAACAAAAAAAAAACATCCAAATTGGAAAAGAGAAAGTAAAACTCTCACTATTCACAGATGATATGATCCTATATTCAGAAAGTCCTGAAAAATCTACAACAAAGCTATCAGAGCTAATAAATGAGTTCAGCAAAGTGGCAGGATACAAGAACAACATGGAAAAATCAATAGTGTTTCTATACACTAGTAATGAGCAAACTAAGGAGGAAATTAAGAAAAAAAAAATCATTTACAGTAGCAAACAAAAAGCCTCAAATATCTAGGAATTAATTTAGCCAGGAATGTAAAAGATATATATTCAGAAAACTACACACACACACACACACACAAACAAAAAACACACTTCTAAAAGAAATCAAAGAAGACATAAACAGATGGAAAGACATTCCATGTTCATGGATTAGAAGACTAAACATCATGAAGATGTCAATTTTACCCAAATTGATTTATAGATTCAATATAATAGCAATCAAAATTCCAACAACCTACTTTACAGAAATAAAAAAGTCAATTACCAAATTTACTTGGAAGAGAAAGGTGTCCCGAATAGCCAAAAACATCCTAAAAAAGAAGAGTGAAGTTGGAGGGCTTGTGCTCCCTGACCTTGAAGTATATTATAAACATATAGTGGTCAAAACAGCATGGTGTTGGCATAAAGATAGGCATATTGAACAATGGAACTGAATTGAGAGTTCAGAAATAGACCCTCACCGCTATGGTCAACTGATCTTTGATAAGCCTACCAAGTCCACTTTTCTGGGACAAAACAGTCTCTTCAACAAATGGTGCCAGGAGAACTGGATATCTAGAACCAAAAGAATGAAAGAGGACCCCTATCTCACTCCTAATACAAGAATCAACTCAAAATGGATCAAAGACCTAAACATAAAAGCCAGGACCATAAAACCCCTAGAAGATAATGTAGTGAAACATCTACAAGAACTTGTAGTACGTGGAAGTCTCTTAAACCTTACACCAAAGCACGAGCAACAAAAGCAAAAATAGATAAATGGGACCTCCTCAAAATTAAACACTTCTGCATCTCAGAGGAATTTGTGAAGAGGGTAAAAAGGCAGCCAACTCGATGGGAGGAAATATTTGGAAATCACACATCTGACAAGGGTCTAAAATCCATGACATATAAAGAGATCCTACAACTCAACAATAAAAAGACAAATGATCTTATTTAAAAATGGGCAAAACACCTGAATACATTTTTCTAAAGAAGAAATACAAATAGTGAAAAAATACATAAAAAAATGTTCAACATCACTGGCTATTAGCGAAATTCAAGTCAAGCTACAATGAGATATCATTTCACACCTACGAGAATGGCCACTATTAACAAAACAGAAAACTACAAGTGTTGGAGAGAATGTGAAGAGATAGGAACACTTATTCACTGCTGGTGGGAATGTAGAGTGTTACAGCCACTGAGGGTCTGTTTGGAGGTTCCTAAGGAAGTTAGACATAGATCTACCATGTGATCCTGCAATATCACTACTAGGTATATACCAGAAGAACTGAAAGCAGTGACACAGACATCTGCATGGCAATGTTGATAGCGACATTATTCACAATTGCCAAAATATGGAAACAACCCAGATATCCATCAACTGACGAATGGATAAACAAACTGTGGTATATACACACGCTGGAATATTATTCGGCTGTAAGAACAAATGAAGTCATGAAGCATGTGACAACATGTATGAACCTGGAGGAAATTATGTTGAGTGAAGCAAACCAGACACAAAAGGACAAATATGGCATGATTTCGCTATTATGAACTAAATATAATGAGTAAACTCATGGAATTAGTAGCTGGAATATAAGTCACTGGAGAAAAGAAAATGGTTAAAGAATGGAAAGCCGAGGTTTAATCTGTGCAGAATTGGTAAAAAGTTGTTTGTAAATGCTTGAAAATGGATGGAAATGGTGAAAAAACATCATAGGATCTGTAATCAGTAGTGTTAACATATGGGTATAATAGTGGTTTGTTTTTTGTTGTTTTTCTTTTTTTTTGAGCAATGAAAATGCTCTAATATTGATTGAAGTGGTGAATGCACAACTCAGTGCCATTGATTGTACACTTTAGATAAATAATATGGTTTATGAACAATAAAAAATTGGTTGGGTTGGGGGAAAAATACACCAAATGTAAGATACAGACTATAGTTAGTAGTAATACTTTGATGATGCTCTTTCATAATTTGTTACAAATGTTTCACAAAAATGCAGGGTATTTGTGGTAGGGTGATATATGGGAGCTCTGTATGATGCTATGCATATTTGTTTTGTAAGTTCACAACTTTTACTATATACTTATTGTTTAATATGTTCATGTATGAATGATATGCTTCAATATATTGTTTTTAAAATGAAAAAAAAAGAAATGGATGGATGGATAGAGATACACAATGCTAATACAAACCAAAATAATTAATTGGTGGGGAGGGGATGTAGCTCCAGCAGTTGGGCATCCGCCTCCCAAATGAGAGGTCCCAGGTTCAGTTCCTGGTGCCTCCCAAAGAAGATGAGCAGATGCAATGAGCAGACCGAAAGAGCAGTCATAACGAACAGGGAGCGGATGTGGCTCGAGCAGTTGGGTACCCGCCTCCCACATGGGAGGTCCTGGGTTCGGTTCCTAGTGCCTCCTAAAGAAGACAAGCAGACAATGAGTGGACACAACAAGCAAACAATGAGCAGACAAGGGAGCCATCTGGGGGTGGGGTGGAGAATTAATTGGTAAATTAATTTCAGACAAAGGAGGTTTAGAGCAAAGAAAATTATCAGGGAGAGAGAGGGGTCATTACATGATTATAAAGGAGTCAATTCTCAAAGAAGACATAACCCTTACTTTGCATGTGCCTAACAACAGAGCATCAAAAATCATGAGGCAAAAACTAATAGAACTGTGGAGCGCGTATGGCTCAGTGGCTAAGCTCCTGCTTTGCATGTACGAGGTCTTGGGTTCAATTCCTGGGACCTCATATAAAAAAAAAACTCATGAGGCAAAAATTGAAAGAACTGCAAGGAGAACAAGGAGAAACAGACAAGTCCACTATTACAGTTGGAGACTTCAACACCCCTTTGTCAGTAATTAACAGATCCAGCAGGCAGAAAAACAGTAGGGATACAGTTGAACGGAATAGCGTCAGTGGTCAGCTGGATCTAAAAAGCATTTATAAAATACTTTATCCAACAACAGAATATGCATTCTTCTCAAGCTCTCATGGAACATTCACCAAGACAGACCACATTGTGGCTCATAAAACAGAAGTCAAGAATAGAAATCATGCAATGAGGGAAGCGGCTGTGGCTCAATCAGTAGGGCTCCCGTTTACCATATGGGAGGCCCCGGGTTCGGTTCCCGAGGCCTCCTGGTGAAGGCAAGCCCGCCCGCACGGCGTGGTTAGCTGACCCAGCGAGCACAAGCAGCAAGGGGGGGATAAATGAATAAATAAATAAAATCTTAAAAAAAAAAAAAGAAAAAAAAAAAAAGAAATCATGCAATGTATGCTCTCAGACCACACTGGAATTAAACTAGAAACCAATGTCAGAAAGATAGCTGGAAAATCCCAGAATATTTGGAGATAAAACAACAAACTTCTAAATAACACACGGGTCAAAGGAGTCTTTAGAGAAACGTAAAAAATATCTTAAAATAAATGAAAATGAAAAATATAACTTACCAAAATGTGTGGAATGCATTTTGCAAAAGCAGGGCTTAGAGGGAAATATATAGCATTGAAAACATATATTAGAGAAGAAAAAGCTCTAAAATAAAAAATCTAAATTTGTCCTTTGGGAAACTAGAGAAAGAAGAGCAATATACACCCAAAGCAGGCAGAATGAAAGAGATAATAACAATTAGAGCAAAAATAATTGAAATTGAACACAGGAAAATAGAGAAAATCAACAAAACCAAAAGCTGGTCCTTTGAAAAGATTGATAAAGTTGATAAATCTACAGCCAGGCTAATCAAGGGTAAAAGAGAGAAGACACAAATTACCAATATCAGAAAGGAAAAAAGGGCCATCATGACTGATTCCACAGACATTAAAATATAAAAAAGGAATATTATGAACAACTCTATGCCCATAATTTTTTTTTAAGGAGGTACCAGGGATTGAACATGGGACCTTGTATATGTGAAGCAGGTGCTCAACCACTGAACTACACTCACTCCCCCCACAAATTTGATAACTTAGATGAAACAGACCAATTTGTTGAAAGACACAGTCTATCAAAACTCACACAAAGGGAAATAATCTGAATAGGCCTAATTTAATTAAAGAAATTGAATCAATAATTAATACCGTCCAAAACAGAAAGCACCAGGCCCAGATGGCTTCACTGGTGAGTTCTCCCAAATATTTAGGGAGGAAATGATACCAATTCTCTGTAATCTCTTCCAGAAAATAGAAGCAGAGGGAATAGTCCCTAACTCCTTCTATGAGACCATCATTCCCTGAATATCAAAAAACCTCATGTGAAATATGAATATGGGTAATATTTCATATATAAGGCTGCTTTTCTTTGAAACTGAGCAAATGTACACTAACTTAACAAGATGTTATTATCAGGCAAAAATACAAACAAAGCAAAATATGGACAATAGTGTATAGTAATATAGTAATAATCTTCTATTAAGGGTTAAAAAAAAAGGAAATATACTAAGTGAAATAAACTAGACAAAAAGTACTACATATTGTCGGACTCCATCTATACAAAAACAAATAAATTAGAAAGACAGAAACAGAATAGCAGCTGTGTACAGCAGGGGAAGCATAGAGAGATTGAGAGGTGATTATTAAGGGGTAGAGCTTTTTTCGTCTGTTTTTTTTTTGTTTATTATTATTATTACTGGAATAATTAAAATACTCTAATAATGATTGAAAGGGTGAATGCACAACTATATGATTAGACCAAATACCACTGATTGTACACTTTGGATGGATTGTATGCTTTATTAATATGTATCAATAAAATCAATGTTTTAAAAATTAAGACATTACAAGAAAGGAAAACTATAGACCAATTATTTCATGTACATAGAAGCAGAAATCCTCAACAAAATGTTAGCAAATCAAATCCAACAATGTATAAAAAGAATTATACACTGTGACCAAGTGATATTTTTTCCAGGTATGCAAGGCTGATTTAACACTCAAAAACAGGGGTTCTTAACCAGGGATCCATGGAAAGATTTTAGGGGGTCTGTGAGCTTGAATTGAAAATTTAAAAAAACATTACTCTTGTAGGGACGTGTTGGTGTGGGTGTCATATATTTATTAAATAATACACAGTATTGTGTAGACTTAGTATCATTTTTATTTTGATGTAGCATGTTCTGAGTGTAGTGAATAACTGCCTACAAAAAGGTTTGCAGAGACGGTGGAGGTGGTTTTATGATGCCGTGGGAAAACTCGAGTTTCTAAATGTTTGCCCAAAATGACCGTTTGAAGAGATGTTCAGTCATGTTAGGTTATCAGGTACTGAAATTATGGGAAAGTTGTAAAACATAATTTTGAATAATCCTAAAGTTTAATTTAAAGACATGCCGATGTTGAGTGTCATGAAACTATCTGCCGCTATTAATACATTCTGAGAAGGGTCTGTGGTTTTCACTTGACTGGCAAAGGGGTCCATGGAACAAAAAAGGTTAAGAAACCCTACTCAAAAATCAATTAATGGGGAGCGGATGTAGCTCAGTGGTTCAGCACCTGCTTCCCACGTACGAGGTCCCAGGTTCAATTCCTGGTACCTCTTAAAAAAAAAAATCAATTAATGTACATGCTTAAATTTTATGTAAATCAGAGGACTTGCGGGAAGATGGCGGACTAGTAAGACACGGGAATCTCTTCTCCAGAAAAATAGCTAGAGGGCAAGCTGAAACAGACCCGAAAAAGATCTTCTAGGGTTTAGGTCACCAGGTGAAGGCTGCACACCACCCAGAAGAGAGAGGGACAGAAGAGGGAAATCACGACTACAGAACTGTGAGTTGCAAGTAGCAGCTTCTGCTGCTGCCGGCACCCTCCCCCACACTCTTCAGAATTCTCGGGCCCCTGGGCCTGCGACCACAGACAAAGGGGACTTCAGGGATCTGCCACTCCCGGAAAGGGGAGAGAGAGGGACACAGCCTTAGGCTGACTCAGGTTCGGACCTGAAATTTGGGCTGCAGAGCCCCACGGACCCTTCCACACGGCAGTTTGCCCTGGGAGCCCGGAAAGGACTGGAGAAATCCGATCCTCGCAACCTCCCTCTCTTCTAGCCTGGACTAACTGTTGAGGACACCATGGAGAGGGGAGAGAGAGCCTGGGGCTGACCCTGCTTTGGACTCCCAGGTTTGGTCAGCCCTGTCCCGAGAGCCCTTCCAGGCTGGGTGGGGCAGCGCCATTGTTTGCCTTGGAGCCTGCAAGGGGCTACAGATATACAAACCTCCCAATCTCATCCTCTACTAACAGGGACTGATTGTTGAGGATTCAGAAGGGAGTGGAAATATTTCCTAGCTGGGAAAAGGGGGGCGCTATGAGAGAAGTCTGGAGAACTGTCTCAGAAAGTTTGAATCACAGGGCTCCTAGCCCTCAGACAGGAAGCTCTATCACATTGATCTGGTCTGTGTCACAACAAATATGCTCCGACCAGGCATTGAATTGAGAGCAGCCAACAAGCGCCATCTCCTGGCAGACCAAGGAAGTACACATAAGAAAATTAATAAGTAAGAGAGTCTTTTCCTGGCCTCTATAACCTCCCTGCCAAAGGCCCTAGGAAACGACTCTACAACCAATCACTGGGTCCAGTGCCCAGTTTTGAGCAACCAGCAGAACAATCCTAACAATCAAGGTTGAGCCAAAAATCAAAGAGTGGTGGTAACTCACAGCCGCCTGCCACTAAAACCCCATAAAAAAGAAAGAGATAGAGCATCTAAGTAAAATACAAACTAACCAGATGCCTAAGCACCAACAAAAAATTACGGGCCATACTAAGAAAATAGAAGACATGGCCCAAGAAAAGGAATACAGCAAAGTCCCAGAAGAGATGCAGAATTTGAGAGAACTAATCAGTGAGATGAGCACACATTTCCAAAATCAAATTAATGAGATGAAAGAGACTATAGTTAAAGAGATCAATGACATCAAGAAGTCATTGCGCGTCGGGAGGCGGCTGTGGCTCAATCAGTGGGGCTCCCGTTTACCATATGGGAGGCCCCGGGTTCGGTTCCCGGGGCCTCCTGGTGAGGGCGGGCCCGCCCGCGCGGCGTGGTTGGCTGACCCAGAGAGCACAAGCAGCAAGGGGGGAATAAATGAATAAAGAAATAAAATCTTAAAAAAAAAAAAAAAAAAAAAAAAAGAAGTCATTGCGCGAACGTAAAGAAGAATTTGAAATCATGAACAGAAAAGTAACGGAGTTCATGGGAATGAAAGATACAATAGGTGAAGTAAAAAATACATTTGAAGCATACAACAGCAGACTCGAAATGATAGAAGAAAGAATAAGTGAAACTGAAGACAGAGCAGCTAAAATTGAAGAGAGAAAAGAAGAGAGAGAGAAAAGAATGGAAAAAATTGAGCAAGGGCTCAGAGAGTTGAATGACAAAAAAAATGCAAGAACATACGTGTCATGGGAGTTCCAGAAGGATAAGAGAAAGGAAAAGGGGCAGAAAGAGTACTTGAAGAAATAATAGCTGAAAATTTCCCAACTCTCACGAAAGAAATGAACTTTCATGTCCAAGAAGCACACCGTACCCCAATAAGAATAAATCCAAATAGACCTACGCCAAGACACATATTATTCAGAATGTCAAATGTAAAAGATAAAGAGAAAATGCTCAGAGCAGCAAGAGAGAAGCAAACAATCACGTACAAAGGACGTCCAGTAAGACTTTGTGCAGATTTCTCTTCAGAAACCATGGAGGCGAGAAGACAGTGGTATGATACAATTAGGAAACTGAAAGAGAAAAACTGACAGTCGAGAATTCTTTACCCAACAAAACTGTCCTTCAAATATGAAGGTGAATATAAAGTATTCACAAACAAACAGAAACTAAGAGAGTTTGCAAAAAAGAATCCACCTTTGCAGGAAATATTAAAGGAAGCCTTAGAACCTGAAAGAAAAGACAGGAGAGAGAGGCTTGGAGGTGAGTATAGAAGAAAGAAAAGCAGAAAGGATAACCAAAAGAGTAAAAAGAGAGACAAAAATAAGATGACATATGAAAACCAAAGAATAAAATGGAGGAAATAAATAGTGCATTTTCAGTAATATCATTGAATGTGAATGGATTAAATTCCCCAATCAAAAGATACAGGCTGACAGAATGGATAAAAAAACATGAGCCATCCATATGCTGCTTACAAGAAACTCATCTCAGACACAAGGATACAAGCCGGCTGAAAGTAAAAGGTTGGAAAAAGATACTCCACATGAATAGTAAACAGAAAAGAGCAGGGGTAGCTATACTAATATCAGACAAAACAGACTTCAAATGCAAAAAAAGTGATAAGAGATGTGGAAGGCCATTATATATTAATAAAAGGGACGATCCTCCAGGAAGATATAACAGTCATAAATATCTACGCACCTAACCAGGGTGCCCCAAAATATATGAGACAAACTCTGGCAAAACTGAAGGGAGAAATAGACATTTGCTACAATAATCGTCGGGGACTTCAACACCCCTCTCACATCATTAGATAGAACAACTAGACAGAAGATCAACAAGGAAACAGAGAACTTGAACAATATGATAAACAAGTTAGACCTAACAGACATATACAGAACACTGCATCCAAACTCAGTGGATTATACATTCTTCTCAAGGGCCCATGGATCTTTCTCCAGGATAGAGCACATGTTAGGTCACAATACAGCTCTCAATAAATATAAAAAGATTGAAATTATACAAAGCACCTTCTCAGATCATAATGGAATGAAACTAGAAATCAATAACAGACAGGATAAAAGGAGATTTGCAAATGTGTGGGGACTGAACAACACACTCCTAAATATTCAGTGGGTCAAAGAAGAAATTGCAAGTGAAATCAGTAAATATATTGAGACAAATGAAAATGAGAACACAACATATCAAAACTTAAGGGATACAGCAAAGGCAGTATCGAGAGGGAAATTTATAGCCCTAAATGCCTATATTAAGAAACAAGAAAGAGCTAAACTCAAAGATTTAACTCAACAACTTGAGAAACTAGAGAAAGAACAGCAAACCAATCCCAAAGCAAAGAGAAGGAAAGAAATAATAAAGATTACAGCGGAAATAAATGAAAATGAGAACAAAAAAGCAATAGAGAAAATCAACAAAACCAAAAGCTGGTTCTTTGAGAAGATCAATAAAATTGACAAACCCCTCGCTAGACTAACAAAGAAAAAAAGAGAGAAGATGCAAATAAATACAATCATAAATGAAAGGGGGGAAGTTACAAATGACCTCACAGAAATAAAAAGAATCATAAGAGGATATTATGAGAAACTATATGCCAACAAACTAGACAACCTAGATGAATTTCTAGAAACACACAGCAAATTTCTAGAAACGCACAGCCAATCTACACTGACGCTACAAGAAAAACAAGAACTTAACAAACCAATCACATTTAAGGAGATTGAATCCGTCATCAAAAATCTCCCAGCAAAGAAAAGTCCAGGACCAGATGGCTTCACAGGTGAATTCTACCAAGCATTTCTAAAAGAATTAACACCAATCCTGTTTAAACTCTTCCAAAAAATTGAAGAGGAGGGAAAATTACCCAACACATTTTATGAAGCCAACATCACCCTAATACCAAAGCCAGATAAAGATTCCACAAGAAAAGAAAATTACAGACCAATCTCTCTCATGAACATAGATGCAAAAATTCTCAACAAAATACTTGCAAATCAAATCCAACAGCATATCAAAAGACTTATACATCACGACCAAGTGGGATTTATTCCTGGTATGCAAGGCTGGTTCAATATAAGAAAATCAATCAATGTAATACACCACATTAACAAGTTGAAGGAAAAAAACCACACGATCATCTCAATAGATACAGAAAAGGCATTCGACAAAATCCAACATCCTTTTTTGATAAAAATAATTCAAAAGATAGGAATAAAAGGAAAATTCCTCAATATGATAAAAGGCATATATGAAAAAACCCACAGCCAACATCATACTCAATGGGGAAAGGTTGAAAGCTTTCCACCTAAGATCAGGAACAAGACAAGGATGCCCACTGTCACCATTGTTATTCAACAGTGTACTAGAAGTTCTAGCTAGGGCAATTAGAAAAGACAAAAAAATTAAAGGCGTCCAAATAGGAAAAGAGGAAGTAAAAGCCTCACTGTTGGCGGATGTCATGATCCTGTATTTAGAAAATCCTGAAGTATCCACAACAAAGCTACTTGAACTAATAAATTAGTTCAGCAAAGTGGCAGGATACAAGATCAACACGCAAAAATCAGTAATGTTTTTGTACACAAGTACTGAACAACCTGAAGAGGAAATCAGGAAGAAAATTCCATTTTCAATAGCAACAAAAATACTTAAATACCTAGGAGTTAATTTAACCAAGGAAGTATAGGACCTATATGCAGAAAACTACAAAACAATGCTAAAAGAAATTTAAAAAGACCTAAACAAATGGAAAGACATTCCGTGTTCATGGATTGGAAGAATAAATATCGTGAAGATATCAATCTTGCCCAAACAGATTTATAGATTCAATGCAATACCAATCAAAATCCCAACAGCTTACTTTACAGAATTAGAGAAGGCAATTACCAAATTCATCTGGAAGGGTAAGTGCACCCGAATAGCCAAAAGTATTCTAAAAAAGAAGAGCAATGTGGGAGGAATTTCACTGCCTGACCTTGAAACATATTACAAAGCTACAGTGGTCAAAACAGCATGGTACTGGCATAAAGATAGACATATCGATCAGTGGAATAGAATTGAGAATCCAGAAATAAACCCTCACCTATACAGTCAACTGGTTTTTGACAAACCTACCAAGCCCACCCTGATGGGAAAAACAGTCTCTTCAACAAATGGTGTTGGGAGAACTGGATATCTATAACCAAAAGAATGAAAGAGGACCCCTATCTCACCCCCTATACAAGAATCAACTCAAAATAGATCAAAGATCTAAATATAAAAGGCAGGACCATAAAACTACTAGAAGAAAATGTAGGGAAACATCTTCAAGACCTTGTAGTAGGTGGTGGTTTCTTGGACTTCACACCCAAAGCACGTGCAACAAAAGAAAAAGTAGATAAATGGGACCTCCTCAAAATTAAACACTTCTGCACCTCACAGGACTTTGTCAGAAGGGTGAAAAGGCAGCCAACTCAATGGGAAAAAATATTTGGAAATCACATATCTGATAAGGGTTTAATATCCAGGATATATAAAGAGATGTTACAGCTCAACAATAAAAAGACAAATGACCCAATTAAAAAATGGGCCAAAGACTTGAATAGACATTTCTCCGAAGAAGAAATACAAATGGCAAAAAAACACACGAAGAAATGCTCAACATCACTCATGATTAGGGAAATGCAAATCAAAACTACAATGAGATATCATTTCACACCTATCAGAATGGCCACTATTAAAAAGACAGAGAACTACAAGTGTTGGAGAGGATGTGGAGAGATAGGAACACTTCTTCACTGTTGGTGGGAATGCAGGATGGTACAACCACTATGGAGGACTGTTTGGCAGTTCCTAAAGAAGTTGAATATAGACTTGCCACGTGACCCTGCAATAGCACTACTGGGTACTTCCAGAAGAACTGAGAGCAGTGACACGAACAGACATCTGCACACCGATGTTCATAGCCACATTATTCATCATTGCCAAAAGTTGGAAACAACCCAGGTGTCCATCAACAGATGAATGGATAAACAAACTGTGGTCTATTCACACGATGGAATATTATGCAGCTTTAAGAAGAAATGAAGTCATAAAGCATATGGCAACATGGATGAATCTGGAGGACATTATGTTGAGTGAAGCAAGCCAGACACAAAAGGACAAATACTGTATGAATGCATTACTATGAACCAAATATATTGTGTAATATATTGTTTGACTCACACACACACACACAAAAAAAAAACAAACAAAAAACAAAACAACAAAAAAATTTACATGTATCCATTACATTTAATTGAGAAATGTATATATTAAAAAAAAAAAAATTTATGTAAATCAGTGTTTTTTTGCCATGTATGTCTGTTGACTTTCTAAATGTCTTAATGGGATTCTCACCTGTCTTCATGTCATGTGTATAAGGTGGGTTTGCAATGTAAGCGTTTTCATCTGGTCGTGGTTCCTTTGATAGTGTACTGTTGCTGGGAATGGGCTACAGAACCTGCCTTTGGGAAATGAGGCTCCTCTTGGTAGACTTGGGGTAGAGGGCAAATTCTTGCACATGTTTTCTTAATCTATCTGCAGAGACTTTCAAGAGGCATTTGGTTAAACCTCTTGTCAGTACAATATTCTTGTATTTGTTAAAGTCTGTGTTTAGGTGCTGGTCCCTTTTTGTTTAAAAATATTCTAAGTGTTGGCTTTAAAGTGAATTTATCTTTAGTATAATAGTTATATGAAAAGTTTAGGGTTTGTGTGCAGAGATATTTTAAATAAAGTGCTTTGTAAAATATATATATATATATATTCATATATGTGATAACTTTAATATCATTACTCTAAAAATGCTACTTTTTTGTGTCAGTTCCTGCAGGTATTTTCATGTCTTTGAGAAGTGACACATTTTGATGCCTTCTTGATAAGTGGTAGATATTGTGTAGCTTTCTAGAAACTTTATATTCATATGGTATTAAAGAAAAATAAAGAAAATGTAAGTGTTGGTCACCTTTTTTATCTGCACAAATGTATGTTGAAAATGAAAAAAAAATCAATTAATGTAATTCATCAACAATAAGAAAACAATCCAATTACAAAATGGACAAAAGGGAGCAGTTGTAGCTCAAGTGGTTGAACGCCTGCTTCCCAGGTTCGATCCCCAGTACCTCCTAAAAAACAAAAGCAAAACAAAACAAACGAAAAAACCAATTCTCATTGGGGAGCAGATATAGCTCAGTGACGGAGCGCCAGCTTCCCAGGTACGAGGTCCTGGGTTCAAACCCCAGTACCTCCTAAAAAAAAATAGGCAAAGATCCGAACAGCCACCTCACCACAGAAGATGGCAAATGAGCAGATGATTAGGTACACAAGAGCATATGTCATTAGGGAATTATAAATTAAAACAATAATGAGATACTACTACATACCTATTAGACTGGATATAATCCAAAATATGGACAATACCAAATGCTGGTGAGAACGTGCAGCAACAGGCACTATCATTTATTGCTGATGGGAATGCAACATGGTACAGCCAAGTTGGAAGAGAGCTTAGCAGTCTCTTACAAAGCAAAACATAGTCTTACCATACAACCCAGCAATCATGCTCTTTGGTATTTACCCTAAAGAGCTGAAAATGTATATCCACACAGAAACCTGCACGTGAATCTTGAGAGCAGCTTTATTCATAATTGCTCCAAACTGGAAGCAACCAAGATGTCCTTCAAAAAGTGAATGAATCAACAAACCAGGACAACCATACAATGGAATATCATTCAGAGATAAAAAGAAATAAGCATCAAACCATGAAAAGGCATGGAGGAAGGAAGTGGATGTGACTCAAGCAGTTGGGCGCCAGCCTACATGGGAGGTCCTGGGTTCAGTTCCTGGTGCCACCTAAAGAAGACAAGCAAGATGGCAAGCTGGCGAGATGGGCTGGCACGGTGAGCTGATGCAACACAGAGACACAACAAGGAAACACAATGAGAGACACAACAAGCGGGGAGCAGAGGTGGCTTAAGACATTGGGTACCTCCCTCCCACGTGGGAGGTCCCAGGTTCAGTTCCTGGTGCCTCCTAAAAAGAAGACAAGCACACAAATGAATGGACACAGAGAGCAGACAGTGAGCACAAACAACAAGGGGGGGGGGGAAAAAAAAAAAAAAAAACTTTAAAAAAAAAAAAAAAAAAAAAGGCATGGAGGAATCCTATATACTATATAATGTTAAGTGAAAGAAGCTAGTCTGAAAAGGGTACATACTGTAGATTTCTGACCATATAACATTCCAGAAAAGACAAAACTATAGAGAGAGTAAAAAGATCAGTGGTTGTCAGGGGTTTATGAGGAGGGAAAGAGGGGTGAATTGAGGAACACGGGGTAATTTCAGGGCTGTGAAACTACTCTGCATGATATTGTAATAGTGGATATACAACATTATGCATTTGTCAAAACCCTTAGGCCTGTACAACATAGAGTGAACCCTGATGTAAACTATGGATTCAGTTAATAATAATGTACCAATGTTGGTTCAATTGTAACAATGTCCCATACTAGTGTAAGATGTACACACCTTAACTAAAATGTGGCAGAGACAGGAATTGAGCACAGGCTGTTGGAAAAAGGGTGCCACTAGACTTGCCCCATGCAGGGTTGCCTCAAATCTTCAATATGTAAAAACGCAATTCTCTGGAAAGCACAATAAAGAGAAATGCAATAAAACAGGGTAGGCCTTTATGGGAACTCTCTGTACTAGCTGCTTATTTTTCTGTAAATCTAAAACTGCTCTAAAAAAAATAAAAATCTATAAATACTTTTAAAATCCTATTTGGAAACAGAAAGTTCCATTGTAGAAATTTAAAGGAAAAAAAAAAGGGTGGTCAGAAAGCAGACCACCCCTCCTGGCTTCCTCCTGGCTGCTCTTCCCACCTCACCTCAAAAATGAATTTCTAGATTCTGAACTCCCCACCCCCTGAAAGCACCTGTGGCCCCTGCACAGCCTTTGAAGGCCGAGGGAGGCCCTGGTGGGAACCTACCTCAGGAGGCTCAGGGACCTGGGGACACGGCAGGTTGGTCACAGGTTCAAGGGGCAGGGGGCTGGCTCACACATGCTTCCTACCCCCACGACAATACACTGAGACCCCCCCCCCATCATCCCACCATCATTTGGCCGGAGGTCGAGCCCTCATCCTTGCATGACAGACAGACAGACTCGTCAGCATGCTCCATGCCCGGGGAGGAAGCCAAGGCCAAGGACGCCAAGAGAGGTGCCCAGGCCACACGGCACCTACAGCCTCTCTGGTTACAGAATGAACAAAAATACCAGCCTACATGTACCAGATGGGTGTGACGGGGTGGGCATTCTTCGGTGGACTCTGCATACCAAAAAACTTATCCTTTCAACGACCCTGTGATGAAAGTACAACTACCACCCCTGTCGTACAGGTGGGTAAACTGAGGTAGATGGCAGCCAGCTAGTAAGTGAGGGATCCAAGGTTGGGAGCCAGGCACTGCAGAGTACAGAAGCACCTCCTGACTGCTAAACGAGCTACCTTCTAATTACCATACTCATTAACTGTGTCATGTTATGTGATATCTGTCTCCCCAGGGGCCATATCCTCAGGGTAAGGCCCGAGGCTGTCCTGTCCAGTGCTGCCTCCTGGTGTGTCACTGTTCTATGAGTGCAGTGCCGGGCATGCAGGAGGTGCTCCCTAAAGATTTTTTGGAATGAGTGGATGTAGGTCAGAGGCCCACGGGCGGGGGCTGCTGAGGAGGCCGGCACTCTGTAGGGTCCTCCACTGGCAGCCCCTCCTCTGCCCAGGAGCTGTGAGTCACCGGCATGAGTCACCTCTGCTGGCATCACAGCCCAGGCCACAGAGCTCCCGGGGGCTTGGCTGCTTCCTGACATTGACCGCAGCTGTTTGTAAACTGGACACACAGGGACCCAGGGAGGGCCCCTAGTTAATATGGAAAGGGCATCAGAGAAGGAAATCGCCTCCAAACTGGGTCCTGATGGCCAAGTCCCGGGACCGTTTTCATAGGATAAGGGAGGATGGAAACTGCTGTGCCACAAAACCCAGTCCCTTTGCCATCCCCCTTCCTCCAGGACCACGGACCCCAAACCCATCATCCCTGCTAGCACTCTCCCTCTTCTCAGCCTGGCGTTCAAGGCCCTGTGGGAGCTGGCCCCACTCACCCACACAGCAGCCCCCCACCTGGTCCCTAGGCCTGGGACCCAGGATGCCTCCCCCTGGCTTTCCATCTGACTGCCACGTGATCAGTCGCTGCCCCCTCCTCCAACAGGCCTTGCTGAGACCCTCAGGTCCATCCTCCACTGAGGCCCAGCGCTTGGGTGTCAACCCGCAGAATCTCCTCTTGTCCCGGGGCCTGAGCGGATAAGCTGAGGCCACTCACTGTCCCAGCACACCATGAGGGCTGTCTGCAGCTGCAAACACCCCCTCAGCCTTGTTGGCAGCAGCTCACCTGCTTGCTCACTAGTGCACCTCTCACTCTGACCCGTGGCTACAAATCGAGCCCACGCAGAGGCTCCAGCAGCTGCACCCTCACCCTGACAGCAGTGTGGACAGAAGCAGTGAGTCTCCTCTGGCCCTCCCAGGCCTGCACTCTCTTGGCCTCATTTCCCCTAAAGAGAAGGGGGTGGGTGGGGGCCTCTGGAGGCCCAGCAACCAGAGACAGCAGGGAGAACCGGGTGTACTGTTTCTCACCTCTCAGAGATGAGGCCCCACCCTCAGAGCCTGCAGGGAGCCCTGGTTAGCTGATGTCTCTCAGCTCCAGGGTCCCTTCCTCCAGGAAGCCTACCTGGACTGCCTGCCTCAGTACAGCGAGGCCAGGGTTGAGCCTGCCTCAGCCTCCACTGACATCCAGTCCCTGGATGTTCAAAGACTGTCTCTCTTCTGGTCCTTCTGATGCCCACACACAAGCTCTGAGCAACAGTCCCATGCATCTCGGACAAATTTGCTACAGAGAGTCTTGGGGCTCCTGGGCCAGGCAGAACATGACCATGGCTTCTGGGGTCAGGGTTCTTATCCATGCCTTGGGCCTTGCACTGCCGGATCCCAGCCTTTGCTTCCTTCTCGGAACATAAAGATAAAACTCCACCTGTCCCCAGGAGGCAATTACAGACAGGAAGTGCCCAAGGCAGGGCCTGGCAGCAGTAGGTATTCAGAGACAGTCACCACAAATAAAAGGGGTTTGGAAGGATGACAGGGGAGAGGTGGTGGTGGCTGGGGCCTCTTCCTGCCTAAGCTGGGACATGCGTGTCCTGGAAAGCAGCAGACTCCAGCCCATGAAATCTTATTTATGCGTGCAAGATGCAGGTGGAGACTCCAGATTGGGTTGGGGAGAGAGGGCGGGGACTTCTGGGGCCTCCCTGACCCCTAGGCCACCCTAGGATGACCTCTGCCCCCATGCAGAGGAAGGGGGGACTCTCAGGAATGAGGCGTGGCCTCTGGGAGCCCCTGGCGGCCATGGGCTCACCCTCCTGAGAGGGTTTTTCCAATGGAGGAAGGTCCACAGAGGAGGGTCCTCCTACTAGGCTGGGGTCAGGAGGGAGGTGGGTGGCCCCCAGATCTGGAGGGTCCCTGGGGGGATGGCTGGGCTGGAGATCCCATCCCAGGAAAGAAGTTGCAGGTGCAAGCCCAAGCAGGTTTGGGGTGCCCCAGTCACAGAGAACCCCAGACCTTGCCAGAGAACCCCTCACAAGGAGCCCAGGAAGCACCTAAAGTCCGACTCTCTCAAACCTGCCTTCAGGCCCCAGAGGCGAAGTGGCCCCTCTGTCCCTAAAATCTTCCAAAATCTGACTCGGCCTTGGAGGCCTGCCCTTGTCTCATACCTCCCGGCCCTTCCCTGCTCCCCACGCAGAAAGAATGGCTCCAGTGTGTCCCCAAGGGCCTTCCCTGACAGCGCCCCCCTGCCCTGCATCTGTATCCCCACGCCTACCTCTGGCTGGTCCGACGACCCGCACCGGGAACGCTGACGGTCACCGCCCTGACACCCGCGGCGCCAGGCTCGCCACCCAGGCCATCGGCGATGCTGCGCGGGAGGCTCTACTGTCATCGCCATTTTACAGAGGAGGGGAGGGGAGGCGACTGGGCCAAGGTGACACGCCGGTGCGGGGCCGGGAAACGCCGGCTCCCGCCCGCCGCTGTGGTGAATGAACCGGCCCGGCGCGGACGGGGCTTGAGGAGGGGCGGGCGCCCCCGGGAGGGGTCGCGGGATCCCGGCCGGGCAGTGCGCGCAGGACGCCCGCCTGCAGCTCCACGAGCCCCGCACTGACCTGTCATGGCGGCAGCCACGGCCCACGCTCGGGTGTCCCCGGCCTGTCTGTCCTGCCCGCACGTCCGTCGGCCGCCCCGCGCCCCGGCCGGGCCGCAAGGGCTCGGGTGACCGCCCCGCCTCTTCCCGCCGGGCCCGCCCCTTCCCACTAGGCCCCGCCCCCTCCGGCGTGGGCTACGGAACGGCGGGATCCTGAGCCCCGCCCCTTGCTTCAGCCCCGCCCCCGCTGGCGTAAGCTACGGGGCGGAGAGGACTCCAGGGCCCTGCCCCTTATCTCAGCCCCGCCCCCGCTGACTAACAGGCGCAGCGAGGAGCTCCTGGCGGGCTGGCTTGGGCTACGGCGCCGTAAGTATCCTTGAGCCCCGCCCCTTACCGGAGCCCCGCCCCCAGCTGCGACGCAGCCCCTCCAATAGTCGCCTCGCGCCTCCCTGGCCGCGCCCCACTCCCGGCCCTGGACCCGCCCCCGCCTTGGCCCTGCCCCTCAGGCCCCAGCTCCCGGAGGTGGCCCGGGCGCGGGTCCCGGAAACCTGAGCGCTGCAGGCGCCGTCCATCCCCGCCCTGGACCACCGCGCCCCTAGCCCCGGGGTGAGGAAACTGAGGCTCTGAAAGTGATGTGATTTACCCAGGGTCGCTCCAGAGGTCAGGCAAGGATTAGAGGGCAAAGCCTACGCAAAAGGCAGGTGGGCGTCCAGTGGCTCAGAGGGATCAGCCGGAGCAGGCAGCTCCCCGACAGTGACGCGCCTCCAGATCCCGGGGAACAGTCGGCCTCGAAGGCTTGACCTGCAGAAGAAGAGGCTGACCTGGTAGCATACCCCTGTCGAGGGCGGGCCTTTCACCTGTCTGGGCCTCAATTTCTGGGTCTGTATAGTGGGCGTCCCGGCGTCCACCCAGGAGGGACAAGGAGAGCCTGGGGCTTTCGTAACCGAAAGTTGCGGAGAGGTTTGGTTTTCACTCGTTTCCTTCTCGACCGGCCATTGCTCAATTCGCTCTAGTCTAATTTGAGATGCTGGAGCCTGACCTGGAACCCGGGCCCGAAGCTCAGTTTTCCGCTCCAAGATTGCTCCATTCCCTGAGGTCCCCGCCTGCCATCTCTTCGCGTCAGTTCACCCTCTGTAAAGTGTGGTGACGATCGCCTTTCACGGCTTGGTGCGGGGGCGGGGGCGGGTCCGTAGAATGGATCCAGATGTCTCCTGGAAACTCCAAAGCGCCCTGGGCAGAGTCGCGGTGATCTCTAGACGGGAGTCGTCCCCCTCCCTGGAGCTGAGCCTAGCCGGGCCTCTCCTGAGGCTGAAGAACTTGGGGTGGGTAGGGCAAAGGGCGCCAGGTCTTGGGAGCTGCCAGGCCTCGGGTGAGAGTCCAACCAGCCACCACTGGCCCCCACCTGGGATGCTGCCTCACTCTCCTCTCTCCTCTACCCCCCCCCATTATTCCACATCCCTCATACTATTAAGGGTTTCGCAGGCTTAGCACTCTGTCCAAGTCCTATCTCCCCCAGGGATGATGTTAGCGCCATAAGGGTGGGGTCTGGGAAGATCGAGAGGACATGGTGGAGAGCGAGGAGGGGCAGGCGCCACCCACCTCCAGGGAGCCGCGAGCCCGCCCCCTCGGGGAGGCCAGCATTACACCAACGTCACCTCTGTGCACCTTCACGTCCACTCCCGCCCCCTCCATGACCCTATCCGGCCCACGTTACAGACGGGGAAACAGAGGCTGGAAGAGGCGGAGTCATTGCCCAAGGCCTAGCAACTAGCAGCTGCTCAAAGGACCCGCCCCCCACCGCGTGCAGACTCTAAATGTCCCCCTCCAGGCCAGCGGGGCGCAGGACAGCAGCGGATGCGCAAGGGGTTTCTCCCCCCCCCCCCCCCCCCCGGGGGGGGGGGGGGGGGGCCCCCCCCCGCCCCGCACGGGTGCGGCAGAGGCACTCACAGCATGGCGCTAGCATCCTTTCTGCCGCTGGCTGCGCTGAGAGGATGCAGTGTGGGCAGGGCGATGCTCCTGGGCATAACGCCCAAAGGCCCGCCTTCCCGGGGCGGGGTCCTGGGGGTCCGCGACCGACCGGACACTGCGCGACCCTCTCTGGCTCAGGGCCGCCCTGGGGGGTCTCACACTGGACATTGCAGTGAGCAAAATACATAACATATGTGGAAAGCTAATTCCCACGTGGAGCCTTTGCCTTCACTATTCCCCCTGCCCAAGCAAGGGGGGCATCCCCCATCTTCCCAGGCCTGCCCGGTCCTTTATTCAGGCCTCCTACGCACATGTCCAACTCTGTCAGCAGAGTCAAAAGGCAAACAAGAAATGGGGGGAAGGGGGATGTTGGCAACTTATCTCACAAAAGGTCCATCTCCTTAATTAATAAAGAGCTCCTAGAAATCAATAAGAAAAAGCTTAAGGTTCCTTTGGGTAACTGGACCACAGATCTGAACAGACTGTTCAGAGACAGGGAAACCTGCCTTGCTCTGAAGCATAAGTCCAGCTGCTCCATGCTGTTCATAATAAGAGAACGGTTCATTATTTCCTGGATCTGACATCCAAATCCAAACCCCTGACAACACCTTCCGTGGGCCTGGAGATGATGTGCCACCTGTGAAAAGGGTCCTTCCCCAGTCTCTGCCTGCCAAGTCCCCATCTTAATTTCTTCGCTTACTGCTATCTGTCTCCTCCACTACAATATCAGCTTCCTGAGTCAGGGGTAGGCATACAGTAGGTGCTCAATAAATACATTTAAGGGGTGCTTCTGGTGGGGGCAGCTGTGGCGATCTGTCTGGAGAAGCCCTTCAATCTCTGGTACACTGAATGGATCCTTTTCTTCATGGTGGTCTCATATCTGAAACATGGCTACGGATTGGCTAGGCAGGATTGTGTCCATTAGTTGTGGAGATAGCTTGGTTGTCTATCAAGGAAGCGTGTCAGCAGTGGATTGGGTCAGCCAGACCATTTCTCTCACCCGGCCTTTCCACAATGGAGTGACGTGCCTGGTGCCAGAGGTCATCTTTAGGGCAGGTGACATTACAGAATTAAAAATTCTGGAGATTCCAGGTCCTGGAGACAACCAACGTTTTGGAGACCTTCATCAGACCGATTTAGGCCCCTCTGCTATTGGGTACCAAGTGGGTATCAATCAGAATGGCATGGGCAAGTTGGTCAAGAAGCCAACCTCCAGCAGTGCCCCCCAGAACATTCCTAAAGGACAGATGTGAAGAGCCAAGACTTTTCTTTCCAGGAGCAACAATGCTCAAAAAGCTATGTGGACAGGCATATGGAATCCTTGAGTCAGTCCAAAAGTTTCCATCGTTGGCTCAACTTCTGGTCATCTAGCAGCAGGCACCCAAATCAGGCAACTCCAAAGGAAAGTGGTTTAAAGAATGATCAAATGAAGAATAAAGATGACGAGTGCTTCAGGGATGATACTGAGGAGATCCCAGGCACAGATTTTTTGACAAGGCAGCTGTGTTTGAGGAGATTGACGCCTATGAGAGAAGTGGTACCCATTCCCGAGGCATCCCAAATGAAAGGCCTCCTCAGTACTGCCATGATGAGAACATTCCTGGAGTCAGAGCCATTGTCTACCAACGGATCGCAGTGCCCCACAACGTGAGCAAGGAGTTCTGCACGGACTCTGGCCTGGTGATCCCAAGTGTTTCCCACGAGCTGCATAAAAAGCTGTTTTCCATGGCTGAGAAGCATGGGCTGACTGTGGAGCAGAGACTGGAGATGACAGGCATCTGTGCTAGTCAGATGGCACTGACCCTACTCGGAGGACCTAACAGGTTGAATCCCAAAAATGTTCACCAGAGGCCTATGGTGGCCCCGCTCTGTGGCCCCATGTGAAGGGGGCTAAAAGTATCAGCTGTGGAAGGCACCCAACCAACCATGATGTTCAGGTCATCCTCTTCCTGCCCAACTTTGTCAAGATGCTGGAGTCCCTCACCAATGAGTTGTCTGTCTTCAGCAAGACTCAAGGCCAACAAGTGTCTAGCCTCAAAGACCTGCCCAGTAGCCCTGTGGGCCTGGTGACCAACTGCCTGAATTGTCCCGAAAATGCCTTCCTGCAGGATCAGCCCTGATACAAGGCAGCCGTGGCCTGGGCCACCCAGAACTGGGCACCAGTGCTTGACATAGACCCTTCTGTGCATGAAGTTGAACAGGACATTGATGCCAAGTGGTCACGGTGCTGGGTCTGCCTCTGCCGCCGGGGGAGCACACAGGCCACGTTTGTCTGTGTGACATCGGCACTCCCCAGCAGGTATTACCAGAGGTGGGCATCACCCTTTGGCTGCAAGTTTGTCATCCCACTGCACTCTGCCTAGAGGGGCTCTGGGCAGGCCGGACCTTGCAGTCTCCAGCCACTCCTAACACCAAACTTGACAACGAACGCCTTAAGGCTGTGAAGCTTCATGGACCTTGTTAATTTTTTTTTTCTCTTTTGGGTTTGTTTCTTCTGTGAGAGATCAGGACATATTTAAAACTGACCCATCACCTGCCCTTAGCCAGGGAAGACTTTCCCACCGGCTGTTGGGCCACAGGCCAAGTGCACCGGGGCTCCAGGTGTCTCTGCACTCAGTCCCCTGCGTGGCCAGGTGGAGCTTTGTTTACAAACATAAGCAGCTCTCAGGCTGTTGCAGCTTTATAGCCATTGGGCCTGGGCAAGTGCCTTGGGGGTGGGGGGAGCACATCCTATCTAGGGGCCTGTACTTTCTGTTTGAGAGCTTGTGGCTTCCTGGTTCCCCCCACCCCACCCCTGCTTCCCCAACGCAGCCCTTTCTCTAAATCATTTAGAACCAGCTGCACTGCATTTGTCCACTAGAGGGCAGGCTTTGGGTCTCCATTCTTTTTCTTTCTTTCTCTTTTCTTAATTTTTTTTTTTTTTTTTTTTTTCCCGGACCTCGTAAGTGGGAAGCCGGTGCCTAATACTCCCGAGTTGGGAATTTCGTCTGTTTTGCTTGTTGTTTGTCTTTGTTTTTCGGAGGCACTGGGAACCAAACCCAGGACCTCCCATGTGGGAAGCAGGCATTCAGCCGCTTGAGCCACATCTGCTCCCCTTTCCGTTCATTTTGAAGGCAGTGACCAGGCCTTCTCTCAAGCCTCTTCTCCCCCCCACCCCAAGTTGATTTAGGAGTTGTTTTTTTTTTTTTTTTTTAACTTTATTTTGTACATTTAATAATTGAAAACATAAACAATTAAAAACTAAAAAGTAAACACAGATGAATAAATATATACATTTCTCGATTAAATGTAATGGATACATATAATTTTTTTTAAAAATCAAACAATATATTACACAATATATTTGGTTCATAGTAATGTATTCATACAGTATTTGTCCTTTTGTGTCTGGCTTGTGACTAGGCCTTCTCTCAAGCCTCTTCTCCCCCACCCCACCCCAAGTTGATCTAGGAGCTTTTGAGCCCTTTTCTTAAGCTGGTCAAAGTTTGTGCTGGGATTTTTCCAAGGGTCCTTCCCTCCTTTCCACTCCATCCCTCTGAGAGGAAGGAAAGGGGTTGGCATCTGGATGGTGTTACTATATTGGGTGTTTATACTGTTTTTCTGTTGTCTTCAGAACAGGTAGTATAAGGTTATGTTATTGTAGCACTAACAGTGCCCATCTTGCCAGCAGTGCCCCCAACCCTCTACCCTCTCTAGCTGGGGACTGAGCCTTTGCCAGTCGGGGACCAGAGGCAGCTTTAATCGTCAGTATTGGGGAGGCCCCTGGGGGAGCTTTGTGCTGAGCCAGAAGAGGCTCCCTGGTGCTTCTGTTCTCCGCACCCACTCCCCTCACCTCCTTGTTCTCACATACACACACACATCCTCTTTACTCCCCACCCCCCTCCTGAAATCCTCTGCCGCTGTCATCCCCGAGCAGAACACATGTCCCTCTCCTGCCTGGGCTCCACCCCAGCTCCTAGATGCCTGGGCTTTGAACCTTGTATGGTTGTCCACTCCAGATGGGCAGAGGCCAGCACCTGATCTCAAAGATGCCAGATGAGGCTGGTTCTGGATGACCTGGCTGTGGGGCTCAGCCAGAGGAACACAGTGCCACACAGATCTTTCCCTTTACAGGGCTTGGAGGCTGGTGGAGCACGGCGCTTGCCGAAGGGCTGGTGCTTTCACACCTTTCTCCAGAGCTTCAGGCTTCCTTCTGCTCTGTGCCTACCCACTAGTTAAGGGGGACGAGGGTGGGAGAGCTCAACAAGGACTGTGGACACAGGGTGGCCCTGGTACCAATGGTTTCAGGCTGTTTTTCACTTTTCTTGTAGGAGCCAGGAGCAGGTGAGGAAGGGCAGAAGGGGCTGGTCCCTCCCTTCCCTCCTTCCGTCCCATCCTCGAATGTTAAACTGTCTCCAGCAGTGGGAGGAGGCCAAGGGCCGTGAGCCTTGTGCTGCATCCCCCCTGAGCCTCTGCTCACTCTCAGGGTCAGGAAGCTCCCACAAGGGGGCCCTTCTTAGAGGCCACAATCCAGGGAGCAGTGCTGGGGAACAGGCATTTTGTAGGCAGCCATTAAACAGGTTTCGGCTGCCTGGTAATGCAGTTAGGCTCCCCTGACTGGGTACAGTGGAAAACGAGCTAGATCAGAGGTTCTTAACGAGGGGTCCATGGAAAGATTTCAGGGGGTCCATGAGCTTGAATTGAAAAAAATAAACTTCTTATCTTTATTTTCTCTGACCTCCAACGTTGACTGTCATAAAAGTATCTGCCACTACGTTCTGAGAAAGGGTCCGTGGTTTTCACCTGACTGCCAAAGGAGTCCATGGAACAAAAGAGGTTAAGAACCCCTGTGTCGGAAGCGGCTGTGGCTCAATCAGTAGGGCTCCCGTTTACCATATGGGAGGCCCGGGTTCGGTTCCCGGGGCCTCCTGGTGAAGGCAGGCCCGCCTGCACGGCGTGGTTGGCTGACCCAGCGAGCACAAGCAGCAAGGGGGGGGGATAAATGAATAATAAATAAAATCTTTAAAAAAAAAAAAAAAAAAAAAAAAAAAGAACCCCTGTGTTAGGTGAACCCCATCCCAGAGCACTCTGCTCAGCCTAGTAAGTCACAGTGGCCCTGGGGTTGATAGCCTTGTTGAGGGGCAACTGGGAGTTTGTGCCTGTATTAGTCAGCCAAAGGGGTGCTGATGCAAAATACCAATAATCGGTTGGTATTTATAAAGGGTATTTATTTGGGGTAGAAGTCCACAGTTACCCGGCCATAAAGCATAAGTTTCTTCCCTCACCAAAGTCCATCGCCACGTGTTGGAGCAAGACAGCTGCCAACGTTTGCCAGGGTTCAGGCTTCTTGGGTTCCTCTCTTCCTGGGGCTCCATTTCTCTCCGGGCTTAGCTCCTCTGGTTCCTCCACAAGTTCAGCTGTAGACTATGAGGCTCTCTAGGCTTTGTTTCTCTCCACAAGGCCAGCTGTGAACTCTCAGGCGAATGGCTCATCTCTATCCTGGGGCCTTCTCTCCTTCCTCACCAGAACTCCAACATCAAAACTGCTCCCTCTGTCCTTTGCCTTGTATTTTATCTTCAATTCCCCACCCACGAAGGGGTGGGGCTCAATGTCCTACTGACGTGGCCCAATCAAAGCCCCAATTATAACTTAATCATGCCCAGATGAACACATCAGTTTATAAGCATAATCCAATATCCATTTTTGGAATTCATAATTACATCAAATTGCCCAATGGCTACAGTGTCCAAACGTCACCCTCTTCTCTTTCCCCAGAGGGCACTGGGGCCTCTCCCTGACCTCAGCCTGGGCCTTCTCCAGGGGTATTAAAGAGAAGAGTGATTCCTCTATCTTCAGCTCTTCTCAGAGGCATCCTGCCCACCATGCCCAGACCCCAAGGTCAACACTCATTCATGCAGCTCTTGGGGAACCAAAAACCAGCACTAAAATAAAGCTGAATGATTGAGGAAAAAACAAAACAAAACAAAACATTTGGTTACGCTGGCTGGATGAATGGATGAACGAGGTTACACCTAATCTGGTTAGGTGCAGGTTACGTGTTCACCCACAGCTTTGTGCCTGCCTGCCTGGACATGTGGCGGGACGTGGCTCGTGGCCAGCACCGCCCTGACCTGCTGCTTCAAACTCTGGGTCCCAGAGGCTGCATCCTCCTGACAATCTGCGCTGTGCATGGAGGGGAAATGGTTGCAAGGCCACCAGCCCACCTGCTCCCTTTCCAGCTCCTCCCTGGGCTCCGTAGTTAATCCTTCCAGGCCGTTTGACCACAGCGTGGCAAGCCCATGAGGGAAGTGGGGAGGCAGTTTGGGCTCAACAGAAGCGGCTGTAGAGGGCGGTCAGAGGGTGTGCCCGATTCGGGAGGCCTGCCCCTAAGGGGTGATCAGGAGAGGGCGCTACCTGCAGCGGGCAGAGGCAGGCCCCAGATGGCTGTTTCCGGAAAATGGCTTGGGATTTGCATTCCTGCCGCTCAGCAACCCCTCACCCTGAGCCCACCACAGCAGGGCTCCCTTCCCAATACACCCCACATCCAGCCCCTTCTCCCCACCTCTGAGACCACCACCCCTGGTCCGGGTCCCCTTCATCTCTCACCTGGTCCATGATAATCGCCTCCCTGACTGGCCTCCCTGCCTCCACCCTCGCCTTGGACTTTGCCCCCGCGGCAGCCAGAGGGGCCTGTAGCCCCACATTGGATCTGTCCCTCCTCTGCTCACCTTTCCATTCCCCAGCCGCTGATCTCACTCCATTTCCAAAACCTTTGTATGTGCTCTGCCCTCTGCCTCTGATGCGCTCCCCACCTCCTCGTGGGATATATCCTTCACTTCCCTTGGGCTCTGTCCCAGCCTCACCTCCTGCACCAGTTTGGGATTATTTATGAATTCCAAAAATAGATATTGGATTATGTTTGTAAACTGGTCTGTTCCTCTGGGTGTGATTAAGTTATGATTAGGGCTTTGATTGGGCCACGTCAGTAGGACGTTGAGTCCCCACCCCTTGGTGGGCAGGGACTCAGATAAAACTACATGGCAGAGCAGAGGAGTAAGTAGGGTGTTTTGATGTTGGAGTTCTGATGCTGAGTTTTAATGCTGGAGCGAGGGGAAGTAAGCACACAGAAGTGCTTGGTCGGGAGAAAGGAGAGAAGGCCTCTGGAAAAGAGATGAGCAGTTCACCTGATAGTCTACAGCTGGCCTTGTGGAGGGAGACAAAGCCTAGAGAGCCTCATAGTCTACAGCTGACCTTGTAGAGGAAGCAGAGGAGCTGAGCCCGGAGACAAGCAAGCCCCGGGAAGAGAGGAACCAGGAAGCCTGAATCCTCGCAGACATTGGCAGCCATCTTGCTCCAACATGTGACAATAAACTTTGGTGAGGGAAGTAACTTATGCTTTATGGCCTGGTAACTGTGGGCTTCTACCCCAAATAAATACCCTTTATAAAAGGCAACCAAAGGCTAACTTGATTGAAGACTCCCCCACTTTTTCTTTCTTTCTTTTTTTTTTTTAAGGGATGTAAGTATTGTGTGGTGAGGAGGAGGCCCTTAAGGCAAATTCGTCTGAAAAGTGAGTATCTAAATAATCTGTTTCAAATTAATGAATTATTCTTAACTTAGTGTTCAGAGTTTAAGAAAATGTGAAAGTTTTGCACTTTGTCTACTATTATCTACTGTTATTACTGTAAGTTTAAAGATCTTTTTGGTAGTGTTATTTCGCCATTCCCTCTGTTAAAGATAAAGGCTATTATTTAAATTTATTTACCTGAGTAAATCCTTGGTCGTTTCTATTTGCTTTTTTAAAAAAAATTTTGTTATTTGTTTCAAACTTAGGGAAAAAATGTGTGTATGTGTATTTCTTAAATGATTGTGTACACTGTAGGAACTTTTGTTTTGTGAACCTGGTGATATTTTATGGTCCTTGTGATATAAACTGTTATTCCAATTCACATATCTTTTGTTGTGAAATGAAAAGAGTACTGATTGCATTGTGAAATGCTTGGCTGGTAATTATCTCTTGGCATTTTGTCTTTATCTCATCACCTATTTTAAAAGTCCTGCACTTGATAATATACCTGACAGAAATGATTGTACCAGCTGATGAAGTAATGAAAATGAAGAAAAGGAAAATATTCCTTCCTTCAATGGCATGAGTTTATTTTTTCTAAAGTAGCATCTATGTAAGTTAGAAAAACTATATATTAAAAATGATAAGCTTTGAATGTTTCACCTGTTTTGATTCTTAGATTATGAGGTGGGTTTAGACAGAATAATAGATTTCACAGTTTTGAAGTTTGATAAGTCAGAACATTTTATTTTGACATTCTAACATTGTGAATTACAGGAAAAAAAAAAAAAAAGAGGCAACCAATTTCTGGTATTTTGCATCAGCACCCATTTGGCTGATACACCTCCCCTGACACCCTCCTTGACCATGTCCCTCGCCTCCCTCCCCTGCCCACCTCCCCATCAGTTTCTTGTTTCTTCTCTTCAAGTCGTTATCACTGCCTTAAAATACCCTGTTGGATGCCTTAGCATGAGTGCCCACAGTCCAAGGCCTGGACCTGTAGTAGGCACTTAATGAATGCACACAAGTAGCTATGCTGAGCACCTACCTGGCTGGAGCTGACCAGGCAAAGGGGCAAAGGCAGGCAATGAGGGTCCGGCACACCGAGGAGCAGTAAGGACAATCTCCCACGTTCGCCCTTGGCTGGGGGCCACCGTCTCCCAGAAGGTAGCTTTCAGGGTGTTGGCCCAAACTCATTCATTCATTCACCAAATGTTGACTAAACACCCGCCAGGTGCTCAACCCAGAGCCAGCTCACAGGGAAGACAGACGGTTACCCAATGAAATGAGTAAATGTCTAAACGCAGATGCTGGCAAGTACTATGAAGAAGAGCCAAAGTAAGAGGTGAGAGGTTGCCCGAAGGCCCCCCGTGATCCTCACATCTGGTTTCATGCCCTGCATGGTCTCCCCCAGTGGTAAACCTGGCTGGAAGCAGTGAAGGTGTGTGACTCCTGAGGAGGGGTCACAGAAGACATTGTGGCTTCAGCCTTGCGCCTTCCAGTAGCTTGTCCTGGGAGAAGCCAGCCGCCATGGCATGAGGACACTCAAGCAGCCCCGCAGAGGCCATGTGGAGAGGAACTGAGGCCCCCAGCCAACAGCCAGCACAGAGCTGCCAGCCGCTGAGGGGGTTCCCTTGGAAGTGGGTCCCCAGCCCCAGTCAAGCCTTCAAGCCTGCAGCCCCGGCTGACATTTGACTGCCACCTCACGAGAGGCCCCGAGGCAAACCACCTACCCAGGAATTCCTGACCCACCAAAGCTGTGAGAAAAAATAAATGATGGATTTGTTTTTTAAGCCACTAAGTTTTAGGGTAGTCTGTTACATGGCAGTAGATAGTACAGTAGATGTCTGAGCTGAGGCCTGGAGATGTGAGGGAGCCTCAGGGCACATGGGGGAAGAGTGTTTCAGTCAGAAGCCCCGAGGCAGGAGACCTGTGTGGAAATAGCCTTCAGGGAGGCTCAAATGGAGGCAGGGAGACCAGTGAGGAGGCTGCTGCAATAGTCGAGGTTAGAGAAGACAGAAGCTGGATGGATTTTGAGGTTGAGCTTAACGGATTTGCTGATGAATCAGATGTGGGGTCTAAAAGAGAGTGAAGAGTCAAGGGTTGTGGGCCCAGGGCAGAGGAGGGATGTGGCCTTGAGAGTTATTTTTCTGGCCATGCTCAGTTTGAGACATCTGAGGGCACTGAAATCTGCTTGACCAATAGAATATTGGCCCAGAGCCAGGCTTTAGGAAACTGTTCTCCTCGCACTTCCCGTTTCTTGGGAGGCTCGCTCTTGAAAACCGGCCACCGTGCTGGGAGGAAGCGCAACCCACATGAAGAGGCCAGAGAGGGGTTTCCACTGAGAGCCCCAGTTAAGGTTCCAGACAACAGCCAGTCTGACACCAACCGCCAGACATGTGGGTGAAGGCGTTTCCGGGAGCTTTTAGCCACAGCCACCGTCTTACTGCAATCGCTCGTGAGAAGTGATTCTCACAAGCAATTACAGTCACTCAGAAGTGAGAGCCACCTAGGTGAACCCAGCAAACGCACAAGGTGAGAGGTGATGATGTGGCAGTGGTGGTTGTTTTAAGTCACTAAGTTTTCCCAACTATTGTTCAATTGGGAAGGGGGTGTCCTGCTGGAGAATGGGGTTTCCTTTGGCCATCTTAGCCCGACTCTATCACTTTTCAGCCCCTTCTGGTTGTTGGAATGGCATCATTCCAATTTTAAGACTGAGTCCTGTTTAATTTGTGACTTAAGGTTCATATCAATTGAAATCACGTGTCTTAGTTTGCCTGAGTAGCTATGACAAACACCACACAATGGGTTGGCTTAAACAATGGGAATTGATTGGCTCATGGTCTCGAGGCTAGAAGTCCGAAATGGAGGTGTCAGCAAGGTGCTGCTTTCTCCCCAAAGTCTGTAACATTCTGGTGCTGGCTGCCAGTGATCCTCGGGGTTCCTTGGCTGGTATCCCTGCCTTGCGCCACATGGTGATATCCTCTCCTTTTTCTTTTGGGTTCCATTGACTTCTGGCTCCTCCGTGGGACTTTCTCTTTCTGTCTGAATTTCTTCTGCCTATAAAGGCCTCCAGGAATCTGGATTAAGACCCACCCTCATTCACTTGGGCTATACCTTCACTAAAAAGAGCATATTTAAGAGGCCCTACTGACAAGAAGTTCATACCCACCAGAATGTGGATTAAGATAAAGAATGTGTCTAAATTGGGGTTTTGAGGGATGCTGATGCAAAGTACCAGAAATCTGTTGGCTTTTATAAAGGGTACTTATTTGGGATAAAAGCTTACAGTCCCAAGGCTGTGGAAAGTCCAACTCAAGGTACCATAAGAGGTACTTTTTCACGTCAAGACAGCTACCATGTATTGAAGCAAGATGGCGGGCGATGTCTGCTGGGTATCAGCCTTCGCCTCTGGGCTTCCTCTTCCTCTTGAGGCTCTGTGGGCCCAGCTTCTCTATCTCAGCTGCAGGCTCCCATAGGGCTTGTCTCCCAGGGCTTCCTACATCAGTCTCAGCTCTCTTCCCAAAGTCAGCTGTAGGGTATCAGGCAAATGGTCCCTCTCTCCCCCGGGCTTTAGCTGTTGGAGCTTTCTTCTTTCTGTTATATGGCAGAATAAAAAATGACAAAGTTCTCTCTTCTGTGTGTCTTCTTGAGTGACTGTCTGTTTATATCAGACCCAGCAAGGGGGTGGAAACTCAACCCGAGTCACACCCTCTGAAGCAGTCAAATCAAAAAGCCTAATCTTAACAGATAATCTAATCAAAGACATCCCAGCTAAATTTAATGCAATCAAAGGGTATCACACCCAGAGGAATAGATTAATTTACAAACATATCTTTCTCTTTTGGGGGATTCATAAATAATCTCAAACTGCCACAGGGTTCATATGTGCAGGTTGAATCGTCTCCTGAACCAAGGTTCTCTGGCAGCACATTTTGAAAGATTGCTGAGTCGGGCCTCAGAGGACTTGAATTAGCAAGAAGACTAGTAGGGCTGTCACTGGAGTTGACCACTGGCTTCTGGTTGGTTCCCTTTCCTTTTGGACACCTGGAAGAGTGACCTCCCAGCCCCTTTGTCATTGGGAGGTCACACGATTCATTCTGGGCAATGCATTGTGAATGGAAGTGATATGCAAAGGCTCCAGGTAGGGGAATTTCATGGCTGATGCAAGGGACTCCAGTGTCCCTCCCCCTGTGCTGGAGATGGGGGAAGCTCGTGTTGGAATGGAGGCTGCTCCATCAGTTGGGGTCCCTGGTGTCCACACTGAGAAGAGGCTCTGTTGATCCACCCTGGACACACAGTGTGAGCCAGAAATAAACCATGTCGTTTAAGCCCCTGAGATGTGGGGCATTGTTTGTTTCAGCAGTATAACCTAACTGATGCTGACTGATATAATAATAGCTGTTAATGTGTTGGTTTTTGTTTGGTTTTGAGCAGAGAAGGAAAAAAGCAGTAGGGGAGTGAGTCACGGGGTTAGCAAGGGCAATGAGTTCCAGGCAGAGGGAACAGCAGGTGCTAAGGTGCTGCGGTGGGAACAAGTTTGTTCAATAGACAATCATGGTTGTAGCTGTTCTGTTCTCTCTTCCCCTGCCAGGACGGTGTGTCGCAGCCCCTCTACGTGGGCTCTGCCTGCCTTTTCTGACAAGGGTTAGGGAGTGGGGAGGTGGAACTTAGAACCAAAAGAAACTGGAGGGGAGCAGATATGGCTTAGTTGAGCGCCTGCTTCCCACATGGAGGTCCTGGGTTCAGTTCCCAGTGCCTTCTAAAAACAAAACAAAACTAAACTAAACTAACAACAAGCAAACAAAAAAGCCAACTTGGGGGAGGCGATGTGGCTCAGTGGCTGAGCGCCAGCTTTCCACATAGGAGGTCCCGGGTTCAATCCCCAGCTCTGGTACCTCAAAGAAAAAAGAAAAAAATGAGAACCTGGTGGCTTTTGTCCTCAGCACTAAAGCTTGGCTGAACTTCCTGGGGAGCTTCCACCTACAGATGCATGTAAATGTCAACTTGTATCATGTCCAGCGGTGGGGATTTGAGCCCCTGCATTGCTAGCATCCCTCGTAGGAGTCTCAAAGGCACAAGGGTGACTTTATTTTGAACTGTATTTTATCTTGAACTTATATTATTTATATATTATATATTATATAATATTATTATATTATTTTGAACTGTATTTTGCTCCTTGAAAACTGAGGCAGGCTTTCCCGAAGCTATCAGGGAATCCTAACGCCGAAAGCTGCCTTTCCCCCACCTAGAGCTTCCCGCTTGCCTTCCTCACAGTGGCCCTGGGGCACAGTGTGCAATCTGCTCCTCTCTTAAAGGAACATTGTACTCCCCCGGAGGCCTCTCATTTCCACTCTGGGATGCTACCCTCTAGAAATAGCAGCCCCAGAATGTAAAGGGCATCCGTATCACAACCTGGGACAGCTGAAAACATGAAACCACCCAAGTGCCCATCAGTCGGGGGACTTATTACTAAGTTATAGACTATGCATCAGATGGACTGCTATAAGCTTTTATAAATTAGAAACAGATTTGGCTATAACAGGAAAACACAACAAATGTGGCTGGAATGGGCTTTTCTGTTTCCCACATCACATGGGACAGCACTGGGCCAGGGCAGCTAGCTGCTCAGGCCCCTCTCCTACCCCTTCTCCTCAGTATGGAGCTTTCTTCCTCATGACCCCAAGATGGCTGCTGGACCTCTGGGCAGGAACCATGGATGGTCAAAGGGCAAACCTCCAGATATTTATTTTCCTCAGGAACATTACTCTGCCCATTCTCAACGGTTTGAGGCAGGTCACGTGACCACCCCAAACTGTGGGAGGCTGGAGGTCCACTTTCTTTTTTAAAAATTTACCAGGAGGTCCCGGGGATCGAACCCAGGTCTCTCCATATGGGAGACTGACGCCCAACCATTTGAGCCACATCCGCCCCTGGAGGTCCACTTTTAACTGGCCTAAGACAAAGGTGGGGCTCTGTTGGTGAGGAAGACTGAGTAGATGGGTGTTGAGTGAATGCCTAGGAACTGGTCTGGCATAAGTCCTAGAGAGGAGGGAGGCAAATCCAGGAGTGACTATGGAATGAGCTCCAAGGTCATCTCTTCGCTGGAAGAACGATGCATACTAGTAAGTGCCAATGTTTACAGCCCCATCTGTTTAACTGCATATACGGGTTTGCTGTACAAAGTTAACATCAACACTTCCCCCTGGAAGCAAGGCTGGGAGGAGATGCAGGGAAGCTTTTTCATATAAATGCTCTTGCAGGTCACTGGGGTAAAGAGACTATGTTGGTTCCTCCCCGCCCCCCCGCCCCTAGGTGGCTCCCTTGTCGGTTTGCTCGTTGTCTGTTTTTCTTTTTTTAGGAGGCACTGGGAACCGAACCCAGAACCTCCCATGTTGAGAGGTGGGTGCCCAACTGCTTGAGCCACATCCGCTTCCTGCTTGCTTTTTTGTTTTTTGCTGTATGCTCATTGTTTTTGCCCATATCTGCTCGTTGTATGTCTTCTTTAGGAGGCACCGGGAACCAAACCCAGGACCTCCCATGTGAGAGGTGGGCACCCAACTGCCTGAGCCACATCTGCACCCTGTGTTGGTTTTTAAACATGCCTGCAAATCCTTTGGTCCTCCTCCCATCCACAAGAGGATTCCAATTCCCCTTCTCTTGGTTGGGGGGCAAGTCTCAATGCTTCGTATGATGGGGCAGAAGTGACACAGAGTGACGCCAGTGGCCAGGTCATGGGAGGCAATGCAGCGCCACCCAGAGCTTGCCCTCAGGACTCTCCCCCTGGGAAACCGGCCACCATGTTGTGAGGAAGTGCAGGCCACATGGAGGCTGCCACGAGTGGGCATTCTGTGATCAAAAGATCACAGCCGGCAGCAACCCCCAGACCTGTGAGGGAAGCAGCCTTGGATATGACCTGGCATAGCCACTGGCTGGCCACTATTACCGTGGGAGACACTCCAGAGTGGGAAGCCTCCCAGGGGAGCCCAGGCAACCAGAAGCCTGAGAGGTAATAATAAACACTCCAAGTCAGGTTTTGTTACCTAGGTATCAAAAATCAGGAGTGATTTTTATCCTTCTGTGTTTCAGGATTAGAAACAATTTTATTTCCCACCTCCCACTCCCAACTTTACAGATAACAGATGTAGAACCCTAGAGGGGTCCCTGCTTAGAAGAATATCCTGCCAAGGAAGATGCCAAGTTTGTGTATGTGTGTGTGTGTGTGTGTGTGTCTTGTTTTGTTTTTAGGAAGTATCAGGAATTGAACCTGGGAACTTGTACATGGGAAGCAGGTGCTCAACCACTTGAGCTATACCCACTCCCTCATGTGTGTTTTTCAATGCCCATTTGTAATTGCTGAAAAAGAAGTTTATTGCTGTTTTCTTACTCTATTGTATAAAACTAGATTTTCTTAAAACGGCTCCCAGTCTCTTGAAAGGAACCCGGGTTAGAGGGAGGCTGTAGCTAGTGTGTTAACCTTAGCAGTGGTTTCAAAGAAGCCATATCTATAAAAACTGCTACACTGGGACAGAAACTCCCCTGCTGCTTGCTTGGGGGTGCACTCCCGTCTTTGGTGTCAGCTCAGTGCCCCTGAGGGGTCTCTAGATTGCACCATGACCTCCATCTCAATGCGTGTTGAGATCTGGGTGACAGGCTGGTGGCATCAGCTTCGCTCTGCCAGGTGTCGGCTGGGCCTCGGCGTCTTCTGTCACCCCAGGCTGTAGGCTGCAGGTGGCCTTGCCATCGCTAGGATGGGTCCAGAGGCAGGTGGGGTCCACCCCGGGCTCTCTGCGTGCACGGTCACCTGGGCGTTAGGTAAGCCAGAGGAAACATGGGGGCTCAGAGCGCCGGGCCCTGGAGTCCAGCGGTCCTTGTCTGCGCCGCTCCCAGAGGCCAGCTCCCTGGTACCCTCGCCGTGTTCTCTGTCGGGAGAGGAGGCATGAGCTGGGGGAGCAGAGGGGCCTGGGCTTACCCGGATTTCACTCCATTCCAGGACTTTCTGAGCTCTCGGTTCCCAGTCCATGATCACATTTTGATGGGGACCTGAATGGCTCAGTGGGCCAAATCACACCTGGCCCCCACCCCCAGACCCTAGTCAGGGCCATAGGCACACACAGGCCTGGGGGCGGGACAGGACCTACAGAGTGGTCCCAGGGTCCCTTTAGACCCCACGCCCTCTCAGGCTGACTCCATCCCCTCCCACCCCACCCTCCCAAACACAAGCCCCAGAAGGCGGCATCAGGAGAGGACTAAGGCATGCCCCCACCACACACACCCACTCCCTTGCTAGCAGTGGGCTCTGCCCAGGCCACGGGACAGTTCTTTGCACGTGGCCCACAGGCCGCTGACCAGGCCCCTAACGTGTGCTTTCGAGGCTCAGCCCTCTGAGGCCTCTCACTGCTCCCGGCTTAGGGCTGCCTGCAGGGGAGTGTGCATGTGAGTTACTGCTGACAGGCTACTGCACTTGGGGAGCAGTTCAAGGGCGGCTCCCACTTCCAAGGACACTGGTCTTCTGCCCTGAGCTACTGAAAAAGACGTCCAAACCCACCGAAAGGACAACGCAGAGAGTGAGCCATAAGGCAATTGATGGACTTCAGTGACAATGTATGGATTTTGTTCATCAGTTGTTAACAAATGCCCCACACTAATGCAAGATGTTAATAAGAGGGACAACCATGCTTGTGTGTGTGGAGGCGGGAGGATATGGACATTGCTCAAATTTTTCCATAAAGCTGAAACTACTCTAAAAAAAAAAACTGTTAAAAAAAGTGCCCACCCCCCCTAAGGTTAAGAGAGTTCTGATTTGAAAGTGCTTAGAAAAAGCACCTGGCACCTTTAAGTGCTAGGAAGTGTTTATGACATAAAAATAGAGTCAATGGGCAATCCTGGCCTTGTGAAAGGGAATTTTTTTATAACAGCCACTAGAAAAATTAGCGCCCCTTGGGCCTTGCCTGCGAGGCAGGTCCCCCCTCCGAAGGGGCCTGTCCAGTGGCGCTGGGCTGTGGGGTGGGGCTGACCCCATGCCCAGGAGCCAGAAGCCCAGGGCTTCGGGGATTCTGCCTCTGCCATGTTGTGTAGGGGGGGGAGCCTGTCCTCCCTGGGACCCCAGCGCACTGGGCTCAACTGCTCAGGCCCACCTGTGGGGCCACTCCAGGAGCAGATCTATGCCTCGAGCTCCCCCAGGAGCTCACCCCATTCCTCACCTCCTACTTTCCTATCTGTTGAGCTGCACTGACTAGAGTAGACTCTCAGAGTGGCCCCCAAGACAGCTTCCTATTAGGGACCCTTTAGGATTTCCCGGCACAGGGCCAGGGCTCTCCCACCCTGAGGCCGGGTGAACACAGATTCCAGCATAGATTTTGTGACCACCACGGGGGCGGGGGAGGAAAGCATGCACCTGCACATCCTCAGAACAAGCCTGGCGGGGTCTAACAACCATGTCTGTGGGGCAGGCACAGGGCAGATAGGTGGACCCCCTAGACGGGAGCCCTAGGGAGCCCCACAGTCCCGTGCCTAGACCAGGCAGGCTGCCAGGGAAGCCTCTGCAGCAACCCCTTGTCCATGACATGATTTTGCCTAGAGAGGCAGCAATTCCTTGTCCAATTCCACCAGTGCTTCCACAGGACCATTTGGTCACAGTTCTAAAATGGGGAGGGGGGTGCCACAGAAAGAAGTGTTAAAATGCCTGCCTACCTTGAGGACATTATGTTGGCTGAAATAAGCCAGAAAAAAAGGGACAAATATTGTATGGTCTCACTAATATGAACTAAATACGATGAGAAAATTCACAGAGTTAAACACTAGAGTATAGGTTACTAGGACATAGAATGTGGGTTGAGAAGGGGGAGCTGATGCTTAATGTATGTAGAATTTGTAATAACGTTGATTGTAAATATGTGAAAATGGATAGAGTTGATGGTAACACATTATAGTGAGCATAACTAACACTGCTGATTTATAAACGTGATTGTGGCAAGAAGGGGTAATCTAGGGACATAAATATCAATTGAGAGGAAACTAGAAGATAATCTAGGGACTGAATAATATCGGTGGTGGATGAGGATTGTGGTTAATAATACAAATACAAGAATGTTCCTCTATTACAAGGTGTTAAGAATATGGTGACACGTGGGAAAAATACAACTAATGTAACTTGTGGATGATAGTTAACAGTGGTATTATAATATCTTTGCAGTAATGGCAGAGAAGGTACTATATCAATGCTAAGGGTCAATAATATGGGGGTATAAGGGGATATGGAATTTTTCCTTTTGGAGTAATAAAAACATTCTAAAATTGACTGCGGTGATGACCGCACAACTCTGTGATAAAAATGAGAGCCAATGAGTGTACATGTTGTATGGACTGAACAAGGCAGGGAACCGTATAACACAGTGAACCACGTGGTGGATGATGGACTGTGGTTAACAGAATACGAGAATGTTCTCTCATGAACTATAGCAAATACACAATACTAATACATAGTGTTAACAATAGGATGGTTTGTGGGAAAAATACACCAAATGTAAACTATGGACTAGAGTTAGCAGTAATACTTGACGATGTTCTTTCATCATTTGTAACAAATGTTCCACAACAATACAGGGGGTTGGTGGTGGGACGATGTATGGGAATTTTGTATGGTACATGTAATTGTTTTGTAAACTCACAACTTCTCTAATAAAAACAAAAAACCTGCCTATGAAATCTGACTATATAAAAAGGCAATGTATTAGCCAAAACCAACCCAAGCATAACTGAAATAAAAAGCCTGATAAAAGATACTTGAAGAAACCTGACAGGGAAAGGCTCTCTTCCATAACATTTCTCCTATTACTTACATGAAAAAACATTAGCAGACAATTCAGTCAAGCAAACAAAAAGTACTGGAGCTAGCAATGCAATTTGTCAGCAAATGGATAGAGAAAAAGACCCTTCCTTGAGAGGAATGACAATTAAAACTTCCCAAATCATTTACTGACTATGTAAATATTAAACAAAACATGAACTCCCAACAAATGGTGAGGATGTTGTAAAAAAGTGGCCAAATTAACTTGTACTGGTGTTTCTGGAAAAAGAATTTGGTAATAAAAATATTCTATTTGGCCTACACAAGATATTTCTTGAGGTCACCTCAAAGATGTCATCTCGAGAAAGATATTAAAAAAAAAAAAAGCACTAAGCACAGACATTTACCAGAACCTGACCCCTAAGGAGGGGATGGTTTAGCAAGGGCTGGAGCACTGGCTTGATGGAGTGACGTGCAGCCCCAACCTCCACAGTCAACCCCGATATCTGTGTTGAGGGGGAAGGCGAGACAGCTCACTACGATGAGACCTAAGTGTGCAACTAAAGCCCAGGCTGGCAGGAGGCCAATCTGTGCAAGTGCCAGACTCCCATTCTCAGGCACCCCTACCTCTTTGTGCCTCAGTTTCCTCACCTGTACAACGAGGACAAGAGCAGTCATAAAAGTAACAGCTGGAATTCACTTAGCTCTCACCCTGTGCCCACGGGCATGCACGCTGACTCGTTGAATCTCCATGGCCCTGGGAGGCGGGCGCTCTTGCGAAGCTCATTTGACAGATGCGGAAACTGAGGCATGGCGTGGTTCAGCCATCCACATGCAGTCACGCAGCAGTGAGGAACGCAGGGGCTAGGACTCGAACCCCGGCCCTCGGGCTCCAGGGCAGGCCCTCTGCTGTCTTGCAAAGTACTTGCGGCGCTCCGAGCTCAATAAACACCGCCTCCCGTGCCCGGGCCTCAGTTTATCCCTCAGCCCCAGGCCCCGGCTCTCAGGCCAAGCATCCGCCCTGCGAAAGGCTCCCTGCCCAGCCGCCAATCCCCCACCCCCTGGCCCAGGAGGCCGAGACCCCGGCCCGTGCCTACATGGAGAAGCTGTGGTTGTCGTGAGCCTGCGCAGCACCTCCGGCCAGGCGGGGCCGGCTCCCAGGCTTGCTGCTGCTGCTGCTACTGAGGCCTTTGAGGCCCAGGTATGAGGCCTGCACTGTCTCCAAGTCCTCGCCTCGGAGCTGGTACCACAGCTGGGCCGCCCTGGAAAAGAGAGTTAGGGATAAAGGACACTTAACCCACGAATATTCCCAGGACAGCGGCACACAGTAAGGCAAGGCATGCACTGCACAATCCTCGGGAGCCACCCGGGAATGATTGACAGCGGGGGGGGGGGGGGCAGCAGACCTTCTGCAAGAGCCAAAGAGTAAATATTTTAGGCCTTGCAGGCTACTCACATTGGCCACTGTAGCACAAAAGCAGCCAGGGATAATGTGTAGGCTGATGGGCGTGGCTGCATGCCAATAAAACTTTATTTACAATAACAGGGGGCAGGCCGGACTTCGCCTGTGGGCTGTCATTAACCAACCCCAATCGACAACCTTGTGAATGAAGCCCCCCTGACATACGTAGGGTGCTCATGGCAGCCCTGAACATCCCTAGCAGTAGAGGGCAGGTAGCATTTGTGCATAATAAACAACCACCCGGGGACCCATGAGCTGTGTCTTACAAGCCCGTGTCCCTCTTCAGCAAAGGGACTACTAACCCCTACTTTGGAGTCTCACCGTCCCTTTGTTTTGCTTTGTAGTTTCACCACCCGTGTGTGTGTGTGTGTGTGTGTGCACCCAGCAGCCAGGGTTGAGCCTGTGGCCACAGCAGGGGCTGCCAGGTTCTGTCCCAGCCGGATGCCGAGCCCGCCTGGCTGAAGCAGGGGAGGGCTGATGGAGCAGGTCTGCCACAGGCACGGTCCATGGGATTGGTGGCACCTGTTTTTGCCAGGTCGGGGTGAAATGCCCCTTGGACAGTCACATGGCATAACGGTGCCCTGTTAATCAGTAGAGGCCCCCGGGGCTCCCCCACACCCCGTAGAGAACATCAGAAACAGGTTCGGAAGTGGCAGGGGGAGGGCAGGTGTGAGGAGCTCCGTCAGGTGGTTCTAGGGCATGACCTGGGAGCACCAGGAGGGCGGTAGGAGCTCGTGACTGCAGCCCATCGGCACAGACCCCGTCTGCCCCCTCGCAGTGCCGGGCCAGGCGTACCTGTCCGAGCGCCGCTGCTCACTCCTCTTCATGCACTTCATAAGACAGCAGGTGAGGAAGGCCATGGACATGAGCAGGATAATGGCGCAGCTGACAATGGAGGCGATCACAGCCACTCTGAAGCCGAAGGTCTCATATGGGGGCACGGCTGCAGGGGAGACAAGCACCAGCTCCTGGGCACCATGAGCCCCAACCTGCCAGGGCCCAGAGGGGAATGGGACTTGGCCCCCTGAGGAGCCCCATTCTGTGGTGGAAGCTGGAAGCTGAGGCAAAGGTCAGGACAAATCGTTTTTGTGGGTAGGAGTGGTCAGGGAAGATTCTCCTCAAGAGGGGGCAGTGGGGCAGGATTCTGGAGGTTGTGTAGAAGTTTGCAGAGTGGCAAATGGGGAGAAAGCTGACAGGGAAGTCAGGGGGATGGCTCACTCATTCCCACAAACTGAAGCCCTGACTGAGAAGCCCTGAGACCAGATAATAGCAACCAGTTGTCAATAAGCACTTGCCCAGTCCAGGGGCTGAGTGTTCACAATCCCCGCAACTGGCAAAGCCTTCCAGGAAGGCACAAAGGCAGGAAAATGCCTTTAGATCTAAGGGCCTGGGCTTGCAGCCTGGCTCTGCCACATATCAGCTGGGTAACTTCAGCTCTGCTAAGACCTAGTTCTAGCAGGTCCTAAGGGATGTTCTGTGGAAAAGAGGGCCCTGAGTACCTAATTTCAGGAATACTGTGCACTCTCCCCGCAGTGATGGACACTGCTCATGTCTCCTAAAACCCCATTTTCCCCTGCATCCTAGTAGGACATCGGCCAGAAGGAGACTGCATTTCCCAGTGTCTCTTGCAGCGGGTTCTGGCCAACAGGACACAAGAGGATGCAACATGGACAACTTCTAAGAACCTCCCTTGAGATTTAAGGAGGCTTTCAGTCATCAAGATGGCAGAGTGAGGTGCTCCAGGGCTCTATCCCTCACAGATGCTTTAAAGCAACAAACAAGAGCCGGCAGAAGCACCTTTCGTAAAGCTCCAGAAAACAGTGGAACGGCAGCCATCAAAGGGCAAGCACTGAATCTACAAAAAGGCTACTTAAAAATGGTAGGCTCGGGAACGGATGTGGCTCAGGTAGTTGAGCTCCCACCTCCCACATGGGAGGACCTGGGTTTGGTTCCCGGTACCTCCTGAAAACAAAACAAAACAAAACAACAAGCAAAAGAGATGATAAAATCAACTCGGGGAAGCTGATGTGGCTCAGTGGTTGAGCGCCGGCTTCCTGCATATGAGGTCCTGGCCCCCACTACCTCAAAAAACAAAAACAAAAATGGTAGGCTAGGGAGCAGATGTGGCTCAAGTGGTTGTGCACCTGCTTCCCACAGGGGAGGTCCTAGGTTCAGTTCCCAGTACCTCCTAAAAACAAACAACAAGCAAAACAAACAAATAAACCAACTCAGGGGAGCCAATATGGATCACTGGTTGAGTGCTAGCTTCCCACATGAGGTCCCAGGTTCAATCCCCAGCTCCTGGTACCTCAGAAAAAACCAACCAAACAAACAAAAAACCACAGTAGACTTTCATGGGCATTGCAGCTGGCCCCTCGCCCACCCCCTCACCAGCTGGGTGTAGAGCCAGTCTACTTTCAGTGCAGCTCCCTAGTCCCAGTGCCAGAGGGAGCAAGGTGACCCTTGTGCACATACTGGGAGCATGTATGTCTGACCCAATCTGTCTGGTGGCAGCCGGGAGAACAGACCAGGACCCTCGTCTCAGGCTCGCCCTACCACAACTGGTCCTGCGTGCTGGGGCAGCTCATGGAACTCGCCTACGGAACACTGAGGATAGCCATTAAATCATAGCTGCCTGGGGCAAGGGCTTTCTGGCTGTGGGACAAATGGGGCAGCACCCAGGACCGTGAGGAAACACTGTTTCCTGGAGAGGAGGGGACGGACATTCAGAAAAGACCAGGCAAGACCGTACACTTTTGCCTTGGGCTGTTCTCTAAACTTATAGTTAAGACAGTTAAGCTCCGAAGGAAAGCACTCCACACGGCCAATCTGCTAAGAACCTTCTTTGAAAGGTTCCTATCTCTGCGCCCCAGAACTAGTGCGCTTGGAATACCCATGCAACGTCTGTCCTGGATGATGGAGCTGAGGTCACACCCAACAGAGCAACAGGTTGGAAGGGGCCTGGGACCCCAGCGCTGTGGAGCACCGGACACGCCTAGGATTGCCCATCCTGAGGTTTATGGGTGGGAGAAACAGCCCCTGCTATTTTTGGTTTTCTGTTTCTTGGAACCTAATTCTAAAGACCTTCCCATTCTCAGAGATTCATTCAGTACATGAGCAATTTAAAGGCTCTGAAAATTCCTGCAACATATCAGGGTAGCTTTTTCAAAATTGTTTTGACTCTGGAACCTTTAGATGCACAAGACACGTAAATGACTCATGGCCTCACTATGGAAAACACTGTGCCAGGCACTCAACAGTCACTACCTCATCTAATCCCTCACCACTCTGTACAACAAATCAAACTAGAAAGCTGTCTTCTCCCCCCAGACTGGGAGCTCCAGGGCCAGCCACATTGTAACCTGTCTGTCCCTAGCACCTAGAAATCTCGGCACAAAGAATAGCCAAATCAACGTTTGCTGCATGCGTAAATGAAAGAATGAATTAACAAATGAATGTCAGTTTCCTCATGTGGCAGATGACAAGTGCAAGTTCAGATAGAGCCAGTGACCTCTTGGAGGCGACAGGGCAAGTCCATGGCAGAGCTTGGATTCAGAGCCAGGAGAACCAGGACCTGCCTGCAGGTCCTGCCAAGCTGCAAACATGGGGCTCCAGCAGGCAGAAGCATGGCCATCACACGAGCAAGCTGCCAGCCCGGGGACGGTGACACCAAACAGAGGCCACCCACTACTCCGTCTCAGCAAGTGCCCCTGCTGCCCACGGCTCGGGGGAGCCTTACCCTTGCACACGGGGGTCCCCGAGGACCATTGGGCGACACTCTCCTTCCAGGCACAGGTGACGAGGCCGGAACCCACCATCTGGTGGCCCGAGGGGCAGTGGAACAGGAGCACAGTCCCCACGGACGTGCCATTGCCACGAAGGACCTGGAAGGTTCCTTGCTGGGGGCGCCGCACGTGACTGCAGGTGCCTGGGGAAGAAGAGAGAGACAGGCGTGAGCACTCAGGGCAGGTGCTGGCCAGAACCATCACTGCCCCGTGGGTGACAGCAGGAGGATCAGGCTCTGCCCAGGTGTGGCTGCCCAAGGGGGTGAGTGGGCGAGGGGCTGGGCTCCAGGGACATGACACCCCTGGAAAGATGACCTGGGCACTTCGGGTAAGTGGGGAGGAGGGGAGGACACACAAGGAGCCCCCAAGGAACACTGGGAAAACTAGAGCTGGAGCCCTACATTAATATGAACTTGACTGGGTGAAGGGAAAGCTACTAAACAATGGTGATGACGGTTGCACTTTCCTGTGAATTTAATGAACACCACTGAACTGTATCCTTGGAAGTGGTTAAAGTGGGAAATGCTCTGTTGTATATATGCTACCACATTAATGTGTTTAAAAAATGAATTATAGGGAAACGGATGTGGCTCAAGCGATTGGGCTCCTGTCTACCATACAGGAGGTCCAGGGTTTGATTCCCGGGACCTCTTGGTGAAAGGCAAGCTGGCCCACACGGCGAGCTGGCGCAGCAAGATGACGCAACAAAAAGAGACACAGAGGAGAGACAATAAGTGACGCAGCAGGCCAGGGAGTTAAGGTGGCGCAAAAGATTGAGTACCTCTCTACTACTCTGGAAAGTCCCAGGATCCGTTCCCGGTGCCGCCTAAAGAGAAGACAAGCTGATACAGAAGAACACACAGAGAGCAGACAGCAAGCGCGAAACAATGAGGGGGAGGGGGAGAAATAAATAAATAAATAAGAATTATAGATGCTTTGGCGACTAAGGTGTCAGAAAACCAAAAAACAAATATTTACACAATTTGGAAAGAGTATGGCAGAAATTTTTTCTCCCTTCCAAAGGCAGAAATTGTGGAGGGAAAAAAAGAAGGCAGAAACTATGGCGGGGAAAAAAGGAGGAGAGATGAACAGATTTGACTTCATGAAAAGTAAAAAGCGAAAACTTTTGTTACTCCCCAATTTTTAAAAAATTCAGATTTGAAAAAACCTAGGACAAAGGTTCAAAAGCCACCATATATACAGAGTTCTTACATATCAATAAAAGATGAACATCCAAATAGAGGAATGAACTAATACACGAACAGGTAATTCACAAATGAAATGCAAATGGCCAATAGACACAGAGATTGTAATGTAGAAATGCTGATTCAAATAAGGGGAGCTAACTTTTCACCCAGCAACTTGGCGAAGATTTTTTTTTTCAATGATAAATTGCCACATCAGCGAGGCCCTGGAGAAGTGGGTCACCTTGAACTTTGCTGGTGAGGGTGTAAGTCCAAACTTTCCTGGAAGGAGCCTGGGGAAACCTATTAAGAGCCTTAACTTGTGCAGGTGTCTGAGAATGTAGCCAGAGGAAATAATTAGGACTCAGCTGCAAAGATTTATATACCAGGATGTTCATCTTGGGGCTGTTTATCTTGGTGAAAAGTTGGAAAACACATACAACTCCAGCAGTAAGGGACTGGTGCAGTAAATAAAGGTACATCCAGATGATAAAACGCCATAAGCAAGGACAGAGAGAGGCTCCTGATGTAAGAATTTTTATATAATAACAATAGGTAGCACTTGTGCAGGACTTATTATGTGCCAGATGCTCAGCTTTATATATATACTAAGTCATTAATTGGCTCTCCGAGGTGGAAATAGCATTTCCCCATCTGACAGATGAGCAAACTATGTGGTGATGTCACTTCTAGAGGTCACATAGCCTTTATGTTGCAGGGCAGAGATGTGGACCCAGGAAAATGCAGTTTATCTATTATCTTAGACACACACAACACACACACATTTCGTGTCTCCTTTGGTGTCTGGCTTTTTCTACACAGCACACTGCATTTGAGAGTCCCCCGCACTGTTGCATGTATCGGCAGTTGGTTCCTTTCCACAGCGCAGCAGGCTTCCATGATCTGGGTGGAACCCTGTTTTGTTTCTCTGTTCCCTTGAGTTGTTTCCAGTTTGGGGAATGATAAAGGAAACTGCTATGGACCTACTTGAACATGTTGCCTGATTCCTGAACGTCAGGGGCCCTTCCTGCTGCTATTTCCTGGTTTTTGAACCTTGAGAGTGATTACTACAGCCTGTGCGGGCAGCAAGCACGGAGTCAGAGGCAGCCCCGTGCTAAACGGCCACGAGAGCATCTTGAGTCCCTGCTGGTACCCGACAGCCGAGGGAACTGAGACTCAGGGAAGTGAGCAGTGCGTAGGGATGGAGGCAGGTCGCGCTGAGGCCGGTGGGCCTGTTATTTCACGCTGACCCAATGACCCCAGACAGGACCGTTTCCCGGACAGCAGACACCAATGACCTCCTACCCCCTTAGCCTGACGCCACCGCCCCGACTTCCTGAGCACCCCAACCTCCTCTTCCCTTGGCTCCTCCAGTTTCTAAAAATATTTATATTTTTTCTTGATTAGTGAAGTGGTGGGTTTACAGGGCAATGATGCATAAAATACAGGATTCCCATACGCCACCCCACCATCAACACCTTGCATTGGTGTGGAAATTTGTTACAACTGATGAAACAACATTTTTATAATCATACTATTAATTAAAGTCCATGGTTTAACTTAGGGTTCACTGTGTGTGTAATGTACTTCCATGGATTTTTTTAAAATTTTTATTCTGTTATCATATATGCAATCTAACATTTCCCCTTTTTTCAGGTGTATCTTTCAGTGCTGTTAAATGCCTTCGCAATGTGCTACCAGCACCACCATCTACCACCAAACATTTCCATTGTTCCAAATAGAAGTCCTGTACATTTTAAGCCTTAACTTCCCATTGGCTCCCCCACTTTAATTGGCAGCAGCTCTATCCTTCAGTTGCTCAGTCCCCCACATTTAGAACCATCCTGGGCTCTTTCTCAATCCACAACCAATCCACCAGAAAACTCGATGGACTCTGCTTTCAATATATACCCAAGACATCCATAAGCAAAAACAAACAAAAAACACCCTGACCTTTATTGTACACATTACACAAAAATAAACTCAAAACAGATAAAGGACCTAAATGTAAAACCTAAAACTATAAAACTTCTAGAAGAAAACATAGGAGGACACTTCTGTGACCTTGGGCCAGGCAGATTTCTTAGCTACGACATCAAAAGCATGATCCATAAAAGAAAAAAAAAATTGATAAATTGGGATTCATTGAAATTAAAACTTCTGCTATGCAAAAAATACCATTAGTTCAGGGGTTCTTAACAAGGGGTCTGTGAACTTGAATTGAAATTCAGAAAAACATTATTCTTGTGGGGACGTGTTGGTATGGGTATGATATACTTATTAAATAAGACACAGTATAATGTGGACTTAGTAAGGGGTTCGTGGTTTTTCCCTGACTGGCAAAGGGGTCTGTGGAACAAAAAAGGTTAAGAACTCCTGCATTAGGAGAATGAAAAGACAAGTCACAGACTGTGAGAAAATATTTGCTAACTACTTATCTGATAAATAACTTGGATCCTGAAACTCAGTAATAGGAAAATAACCCAATAAATAATAGTGGGCAATAATATGTAGTAAATGGGCAAAAGATTTGAGCAGACATATCATCAAAGAAGATACATGGATGGTAAATAAACACATAAAAGACACTCAATATCATCAGTTTTTAGAGAAATGTACAGTAAAACCACGATGAGATACTGCCTCACACCTGTGAGGATGGCTATACTAAAACAGACAGAAAATAGCAAGTGCTGTCGCAATGTGGGACAACTGGAACTCTCACACATTGTTGGTGGGAATGCAAAAAGGTGTAGCCACTACAGAAAACAGTTTGACAGCTTCTTATAAAGTTAAACGTACACTTACTAAAATGATCCAGTAATCCCTCTCCTAGATATTTATCCAAGAGAAATGTTAACTTAAGTTCTCTCAAAAATCTTTACATGAATATTTACAGTTGATCTACTCAGAATCACCAAAAGCTGAAAACAATCCAAATATCCACTGGTACATCCATAGAGTGGAATACTATTCAGCAATAAAAAGGAACTGAGCTATGAATACAATAACAAGATGAATTTCAAATGCATTAGGCTGAGTGAAAGAAGGCACACCCAAAGAGATACATATTATGTGATTCCATTTATAGGACACTCTGCTTTCCGTGTTTATATCTTCATTATTAGCATCCCTATTTATAACAATGCATGTTTGTACAGAATATTCTGTTCAAGAAGCAGCCCACATCCCTTACCTTGTACAATATCATACCAAACCAACAAACCAAGGAAAGCAGGGAAGAAATTACTATCCCTGCTTTACAGATGAGGAAACCAAGGCTTAGAGATATGGACTGACCTGCTTAAAGGCCCACAGATAGCGAGGGGGGAGCTGGGAGTGGACCCAGTGCTTACAATTCCTCTTAAGAGCAGGACAAGGAGGGGGTGGGGTGAATATTTGTAATCTATACATAACAAAGGATTATTATCCTTCTATATACCTAGCATATATACACAATAAGACAATGACATCAATCCAGTGACAATAAGAATAATTAAAATCACAAGAAAATGGGAAAACTATGAAAGAAAAATAAACGGCTCAAAAATCAACGGGCAGGGCAATTAGGCAAGAAAAAGAAATAAAAGGAATCCAGATTGGAAAGGAAGAAGTAAAACTCTATCTGCAGATGACATGATCTCATACATAGAAAATCCTGAAGAATCCAATCAAAAACTACAGGAACTCATAACTGAGTTCAGCAAGGCAGCAAGACATAAGATCAATATACAAAAATCAATTATATTTCTGTACAGTAGTGCAAGCAAACCAAAAATAAACCTAAGTAAGCAATTCAATTTACAGCAGCATCAAAAGAATAAAATGCTCAGGAATAAATTCAATAAAAGATGTATAAAACTTACCCTCTGGAAACTATAAAACATTGTTGAAAGAAATTAGAGAAGACCTAAATAAGTAGAAAAGCATTCCATGTTCATGGATCAGAAGATATAATATTAAGATGACAATTCTCCCCAAAGGGAGCTAAAGATTCTATGCAATCCCTATCAAATTCTGTTTTAGTTTTCTCAACTGTTGAAGTAAATACCATGAAATGGGCTAGTTTAAACAATGGGAATTTATTAGCTCACAGCTTTGAGACTAAGAGAAAGTCCAAATCTAGGCATCATCAAGGCAATGCTTTCTCCTTGAAGGATGGCATTCTGGGATTGGCTGCTGGCAATCCTTGATTCTTGCCTCCTCTGTCACATGGCAATGGACATGGCAGCCTCTCCTTTCTCTCCCAGGTTCCACTGAATTTCAGCTTCTTGCTTCCCGTGGCTTTTTCTCTATCTGAATTTCATTCTGCTTATAAAGGACTCCAGTAATAGGCTTAAGAGCCATCCTGATTGGGCCGGGCCACACCTTAACTGAAGCAACCTCATCAAAAAGATCCTACTTACCATGTGTTCACACCCATAGGAATGGATTAAGTATAAAAACATGTTTTTCTGGGGGTACATCCAGCTCTAAACCACCACAAACTCCCATCTGACTTCTTTGCAGAAATTGACAAGCTGATCCTAAAATTCACACAGAAATGCAAGAACAATCTTTTTTCTTTTTTAAAAAAAAGATTTATTTTTTATTTATTTATCTCTCTCCACCCGCTCATTGTTTGAACTTGCTGTGCCTGTTCATCTTCTTTGTTTCTTTAGGAGGCACCAGGAACTGAACCCGGGCCCTCTGATGTGAAAGGGAGGCACCTAATTGCTCAAGCTTCCTCCGTTCCCTGCTTTGCTGGGTCTCTTGTTATGTTTTTCCTCTTGTGTCTTGTGTTGTGTCACCTTGTCACATCAGTCACCGCACCTGCCCGTTGTGCCAGCTCACAGAACCTGCCCATCCGTCACACCAGCTCACTGTCCTGCTCGTCCTCTTTAGGAGGCACTGAGATCCTCTGTTCCCTGCTTTGTTGTGTCTCTCATTATGTTTTTCTTCTTGTGTCTCTTGTTGCGTCATCTTGTTGTGTAAGCTTGCTGCGCCTGCCCGCTGCACCAGCTTGCTGTCTTTTTTAGGAGGCAATAGGAACCAAACCACGAACCTCCCATGCAGTAGGTGGGAGCCCAATTGCTTGAGCCACATTCACTTCCCCCAGAAGAACAATCTTGAAAAAGAAGAACAAAGTTGGAGGATTCATTCTTCCCAATTTCAAAAGTTATTACAAAAAGAAAGATTTCAAATCAGAGACCTAACCTCAAAACTGGGGGTAAAAAAGTGCAAAAGAAACACAAATGGAGAAGAAAGGAAATAACAAAGATTAGAGCAGAGATAAATGAAATAGAGACTGGAAAAAACAAGAGAGTCACAACAAAACCAAAAGTTGGTTCTTTAAAACAATCAATAAAATTGACAAATCTTTAGCTAGACTGATAGAGAAAAAAAGAGAGGACACAAATCTCTCAAATAAGAAATGTAAAGGGGGATATTACTACCAATCCCACTGAAATAGAAAAGGGACTATAAGAGGATATTATGAATAGCTCTGTATGTCAACAAATTAGATAACCTAGACAAAATGGATAAATTCCTAGGAACACACAAACCACCTACACTGACTTAAGAAGAAAGAGAAGGTCTCAATAAAACAATGACTAGAAAAGGGATTGAATCAGCCATCAAAAACCTCCCAACAAAGACAAAGCTCAGGACCTGATGGCATCACAGTGGAATTTGACCAAACATCCCAAAAAGAATGAACACCAATCCTGTTCAAACTCTTAAAAAATTTGAAGAGGAGAGAACACTCGCTAACTCATTCTACAAGGTCAACATCACACTAATACCAAAGCCAGATAAAGATACAACAAGAAAATAAAACTATGCATCAATATCTCTTATGAATATACATGTAACACTCTCTAAGAAAATATTAGCAAACCAAATCCAATGGCACATTAAAAGAAGTAGACAGAAAAATAGCTAGAGGACAGGCTGAACAGCGCCAAAAAAGATCTTCTAGGGTTTAGAACAGCAGGTGAAGGCTGCACACCACCCAGAGGAGAGAGGGACAAAAGAGGGAAATCGCAATGACAGAAAGAACGGTGAGTTGGAAGTAGCAGCTTCTGCTACTGCTGGCACCCTCCCCCACACTCTTTAGAATTCTCAGGCCTATGGGCCTGCGACCACAGACAAAGGGGGCTTCAGGAATCTGCCACTCCCGGAAAGGGGAGAAAGAGGGACACAGCCTTAGGCTGACTCAGGTACTGACATGTAAATTTGGGCTACGGAGCCCCACGGACCATTCCACATGGCGGTTTGACCTGGGAGCCTAGGAAGGACTGGAGAAACCCGACCCTCCCAACTTCCCTCTCTTCTAGCCTGGACTAATTATTGAGGACTCCATGGGAGAGGGGAAAGAGTGACCCTGCTTTTGACTCCCAGGTTTGGTCTGCCCTTCCAGGCTGGGTGGAGCTGTGCCACTATTTGCCTTAGAGCCTGCAAGGGGCTAAAGATATACAAATCTCCCAATCTCCTCCTCTACTAACAGGGACTGATTGTTGAGGATTCAGAAGGGAGTGGAAATATTCCCTAGCTGGGAAAAGGGGGGCACTACAAGAGAAGTCTGGAATACTGTCTCAGAAAGTTTGAATTACAAGGCTCTTAGCCCCCAGACAGGAAGCTCTATCACATTGATCTGGTCTGTGTCACAACAAATACACTCTGACCAGGCACTGAATTGAGAGCTGCCAATGAGCGCCATCTCCTGGCAGACTAAGGAAGTGCACATATGAAAATTAATAAGTAGGAGAGGATTTTCCTGGCCTCTCTAGCCTCCCTGCCCAAGGCCCTAGGAAACGACTCTACAACCAATTACTGGGTCCAGTGCCCAGTTTTGAGCAACCAGCAGAACAATCCTAACAATCAAGGTTGAGGCAAAAATCAAAGAGCTGTGTTAACTCACAGCCTCCTGCCACTAAAACCCCATAAAAGAGAAAGACATAGAGCATCTAAGTAAAATACAAACTAACCAGATGCCCAGGCACCAGCAAAAAATTATGAGCCATACTAAGAAAATAGAAGACATGGCCCAAGAAAAGGAATACAGCAAAGTCCCAGAAGAGATGCAGAATTTGAGAGAACTAATCAGTGAGTTGAGCACAAATTTCCAAAATCAAATTAAATGAGATGAAAGAGAATATAGTTAAAGAGATAAATGACATCAAGAAGACATTGAGTGAACGCAAAGAAAAATTTGAAATCCTGAACAGAAATGTAATGGAGTTCATGGGAATGAAAGACACAATAGGTGAAGTCAAAAATACATTTGAGGGAGGCGGCTGTGGCTTAATCGGTGGGGCTCCCGTTTACCATATGGATGCCCCGGGTTCGGTTCCCGGGGCCTCCTGGTGAAGGCAAGCCTGCCCGCACGGCGTGGTTAGCTGACCCAGCGAGCACAAGCAGCAAGGGGGGGATAAATGAATAAATAAATAAATAAAATAAAAAAAAAAAAAGCATATGGCAACATGGATGAACCTGGAGGACATTATGTTGAGCGAAGCAAGCCAGACACCAAAGGACAAATATTGTATGAATGCATTACTATGAACCAAATATATTGTGTAATATATTGTTTGATTAAAAAAAAAAAAATTTACATGTATCTATTACATTTAATTGAGAAATGTATATATTTATTCATCTGTGTTTACTTTTTAGTTTTTAATTGTTTGTTTTCAATTTACTAAATGTACAAAATAAAGTTAAAAAAAAAATCAATAGTGTTTCTATACATAAGCAATTACCATCAGAAGAAATCAAGGAAAAAATTTCATTAACAATAGCCTGCAAAAGAGTTAAGTATCTAGAAATAAATAGAGTAAAGGACTTGTACATAAAAAAGTATAAAGCCTTACTAAAAGAAAAAATCAAAGATCTAAGTAAATGGAAAGACATTCCAAGTTCATGGCTTAGAAGACTAAATATTGTTAAGAAGTCAGTCCTACCCAAAGTGATTTACAGATTCAAAGCAATCCCAATCAAAATTCCAATAACCTTCCTTGCAGAAATGGCAAAACCAGTCATCAGATTTATGTGGATGGTAAGGGGCCCCAGACAGACAACGCCATCTTTAAAAAGAACAAAGTTGGAAGACTGACATTTCCCAATCTTAAAACTTATTACAAAGCCACAATAATCAAAACAGCATGGTACTGCCATAAGGACAGACTCAGAAATCAATCCTTTTTTTTGGCCAACTGATTTTTGACAAGGGGGTAAATATCACTCAATTGGGAAAGAATAGTCTCTTCAACAAATGGTGCTGGGAAAACCGAATCTCCATCTGGTGGACCCACCACACCAGATATAAAAATCAACTCAAAATGGATCAAAGACCTAAATATAAGAGCCAGAGCTATGAAACCACAAGAAAACATAGGGAAGCATCTTCTGGACCTTGTGTTAGGCAAAGGTTTCTTAGACATTACATCCAAAGAAGAAGGAACAAAAGAAAAAATAGATAAATTGGGCCTCATCAAAATTAAGAACTTTTGTGCCTCAAAGGACTTTATCATGAAAGCAAAACAACCTACACAAGGTTTGTGGGAATCCTGAGTCAAGCAAGTCTCTTGGCACCTTTTTTCCAACAGAATGTTCTCACTTTGAGTCTCTGAATCACATTTTGGTCATTCTCACAATATTTCAAACTTGTTCATCATTATTCTATCTATTACGGTGGCCTATGATGTTACTACTGTAATTGTTTTGGGGCACCACGCACCGTGCCCATATAAAAACACAAACTTACTTGATAAATGTGCACGTTTTGATGGCTCCACCCACCAGCCGGTCCCCATCTCTCCCTCTCCTCCAGCCTCCCTATCCCGAGACACAACAATATTGAAATTAGGCCAGTTAATAACCCTGCAATGGCCGCTATGTGTTCAAGTGAGAGGAAGAGTCACATGTTTCTCACTTTAAATCAAAAGCTAGAAATGATTATGCTTATGAGGAGGCGAGCAGAGACAGGCCGAAAGCTAGGCGTCTTGTACCAGTTAGCCGGGTTATGATCGCAAAGGAAAAGTTCTTAAAGGAAATTAAAACTGCTACTACAGTGAACCCACAAATGATAAAAAAGAAAAACAGTTTTACTACTTATATGGAAAGTTTTAGTTGGTCTGGTTAGAAGATCAAACCAGCCATAACATTCCCCAAGCCAAAGCCTAATCCAGTTTTCTATTTCTCATTCATTGTTGGTGGGAATGTAAAATTGTACAGCTACTGTGGAAGACAGTTTGGTAGTTCCTCAGAAAGTTAAGTATAGAGTTACCATATGACCCAGCAATCCTAGTTCTTGGTATATGCCCAAAAGAATTGAAAGCATGGGCTTGAACAGATATTTGCACACCAATGTTCACAGTGGCATTATTCACAGTTGCCAAAAGATGGCAGCAACCCAAGTGTCCATCAACCTATGAATGGATAAACAAAATGTGATATATACACATGTGACAGTGTGAAGTTCTTTTTTGAATCCCAAAAGATTATGTTCTTAAACTAATTTATTCCTGTGGGTGTGGGGCCCTTTGCATTAAATTCAGTTAAGGGGCCTATGATTAGATTACTTGATAAGATCAATTTAGGGCTTTTGATTGGACTATGTCAGTGATCCGTGAGGCAGCTTGGGTCTCAGCCCTCTTGCTGGGTCTGATATAAATGGAGACACAGAGAGAGAGGAAGCTACCATACTAATCCTGCCAAGTGAGAGAGAGGACTGGAGGAAAACAGAGAAACACCAAGAAGCTGAGAAAGGTCCTGGGGTCTGGAACCAGCAGAGCACAGAGGTACAGAAAGAGGTCCCCGAGGAGCTGAGCCCAAGGAGCAGCTCAAGGCTGAGGAGATGAGCCCTGCCATATGCCTATGGCCATGGGGCAGGACACCAGGATCAACAGGAGCTGACTTTGGTGAGGAAGCATCTCTGAAGGTGCCCCGATTTAGACATTTCATGGCCTCAGAACTGTAAGCTTTTACCCCAAATAAAATCCCCATTATAAAAGCCAACCCATTTCTGGTATGTTACATCAGCAGCCCTTTGGCAAACTAAGAATATTATTCAGCCATAAAAAGGAATGAAATCCTGATACATGCGACAACATGGGTCAACCTTGAAGACATCATATTGAGTGAAAAAAGGACAAAATTTGTGCGATCTCATTGATATGAAATAATTAGAATACGCAAACTCGGAGTTAGAATCTAGAATGTAGATTACGAGGGGAGAGGGTGGGGATAGGGAATGGGAAGTTAAGGCTTAAAATATATATAGGTTCCTATTTGGAATGATGGAAATGTTTTGGTAATGGGTGATCGTAGCACAACATTATAAGAGTAATTAACAGCACTGAAATACATAAGTGAAAGTGTACAAAAAGGAAAACGTTAGGTTGTTGTCTTAGTTTGCCAAAGGGCTGCCAATGCAAAGTACCAGAAATGGGTTGGCTTTTATAATAGGAATTTTATTTAGGTTAAAAGCTTACATTACAGTTCCAAGGATGTGAAATGTCTAAATCAAGGCACCATAAGAGATACTCTCTGACCAAAGTCAGCTACTATTAATCCTGGCGTGGTTGGGACACGGATGTGGCTCAAATGGTTGGGCGTCCATCTCCCATATGGAGGGACCAGGGTTCGATCCCCGGGATCTCCCGAATCCTGGCGTGGTGCCACGTGGTAAAGCGAGATGGAGGGCAATCTCTGCAGAGGTCCCTGCTTTCCCCTCCAGAATCTACCATTTCCCAGAGCTCAGCTATGGGCAACCAGGCATAGGGTTTGTCTCTTACCGGGCCTCCTCTCTCAGTCTTGGCTACTCCGCTTTCTTCCCAAATTCAGCTGTGAGCTATCAGGCGTATGGCTCATTTCTTCAGCCTGGGTTATGAGTCTTGAGCTGCTCCGAAGGCCCAGCCCCTCTGGGGCCTCTTTCTGTACCTCTATGTTCTCCTAGTTCCAGACCCCATGACCTCTCTCAGCCCTCAGGGCTTCTCTGTTTTTCTGCAAACCTCTTTCTCATGGCAGGATCAATATGGTGGCTTCCTTCCTCCTGTGCATGTGTCTCTCTCCCTGTGTCCATTTATATTAGCTCCAGCAAGAGGGTGGAGACAACCTGAGTCACACCTCACTGATATGGTCCAATCAAAAGGGTCTCACACAAACAGGAATGGATTAGTTCAAAAACATAATCTTTCTCTTTTTGGTATTCACCAAATTCAAACTGTCACAGCTGTACATATAGTACTAGAATTAAAAAAAAACATGAAACTGCAACTACACAGTGAACCCTTAGACCATGGACTCTAGTTAATAGAATAATTATTTTAAAAAGTGCTTTGGGAAGTGGATGTGGTTCAAGCGATTGGGCTCCCATACCATACAGGAGGTCCAGGGTTCGATTCCCAGAGCCTCCTGGTGAAAGGCAAGCTGGCCGGAGCAGCAAGCTGGCCCACGTGGAGTGCTGGCCCATGCAGAGTGCTGGCCCATGGAGATTTATGTATATATATATATAAATAAATAAATCTTGAAAAAAAAAAATGCTTTCCTCAACTGTAGCAAATGTGCAACACCAAAGCAAGGTGTTAATAACATGGTGGTATATATGGGAATCCTGTATTTTATGCATGATTGTTCTGTAAACTTACAAGTTCTTTAATTTAAAAAAAAGTTATTTTAAAGCTACAGAAATCAAGACTGTATGGTACTGGCATAAAGACAGACACACAGCTCAACAGAATAGAATTGAGAGCCCAAAAATAAAGCTGTGTGTCTATGGTAAATTAATTTTTGACAAGGGTGCTAAGACAAATCAACGGCTTTGATTTGTTGTCTTTTCAACAAATTATGTTGGACAACGGGATTTCCATATGCAATAGAATGAATTTGTACCCCTACCTTACACCATACACAAAAATTAACTCAAAAAGGACCAATGAACTAAGTAGAAACACTAGAAAGCTATAACTCTTAGAAGAAAGCAGATATAAACTGGATTAGGCAATGCCTTTTTTTTTTTTTTTTTTTTTAACATTTTATTTATTTATTTTTTTCATTTATCCCCCCTTTGCTGCTTGTGCTCGCTGGGTCAGCTAACCACGCCGTGCGGGCGGGCTTGCCTTCACCAGGAGGCCCCAGGAACCAAACCTGGGACCTCCCATATGGTAAACGGGAGCCCTACTGATTGAGCCACAGCCGCTTCCCTAGGCAATGCCTTTTTAAATGATACCTAACACACAAGTAACCAAGAAAAAAGAGATAAATTGGATTTCATCAAAATTAAAAACTCTTAGCTTCAAAGGACACAATCAAGAAAGTGAAAAGGTAACCCACAAAATGGAAGAAAATATTTGCAAACATATATGTGGTAAGGTCTAACATCCAGAATATATAAAGGACTCTTACAACTCAAATGACAAAGAACTCAATTTTTAAAAGAAGCAAGGGTTGAAAACAGATATTTCTTTAAATAAGATATACAAATGGCCAAGGAGCATGTGAAAAGATGGTCAACAACATTAGTCATTAGGGAAGTGCAAATCAAAACCACAATGGGTCACCATTTTAGAGCCACTAGGATGGCTACAATCAAAAAGGCAGACAAAGACAAGTGTGGGCGAGGAAATGAGAAACTGGACCCTTTCTAGAATGCTGGTGGGGATGTAAAATGATGCAGACGCTTTGGAAAACAGCCTGGCAGTTCCTTAAACAGTTAAACACAGTTACCACATGATCCAGTAATTCCATTCCTGGGTATGTACAGAAATGAAACATATGCCCACGCAAAAACATGTGCACAAATGTTCCTGGCAGCATTATTCATAATAGCCAAAAAGTGGAAACAATGCAAATGTCAGTCCATGGATGACTGGATAAATTGTGGCAGACCCATACAATGGAATACTACTCAGCAATATAAAGAGGGACGAAGTACTGATTCAACCTCAACACAGATGAACCTTGAAGATATGAAGCTAACTAAAAGAAGCCAGTCACAAAAGAGCCCACATTTATACGAAATGTCCAGAGTCAGCACATCCATCAAGACAGAAAGTGGGCCAGTGGTTACCTGGGATGGGGGGAGAAGGGAATTGAGGGGTGATGGTAAAAGGTATGGGGTTTCTTTCCGAGGTAATGAAAATGTCCCCAGATTGGTTGTGGTGAATGCACAAGTCTGAATATACTCAAATACACTGAACTGTACACTTTAAATGGGTGGGTTATACAGTATGTGAATTATAGCTCAATAAAGCTGTTGTACAAAATCAGGGGGAAGTATTTTTCCATCCTTCAAAGAAATGCAAATGTAAAACCTAAGTTATTGGGGTTTTGCCCTGAGCTTGGTCAAGATGAAAAAGACTTACCACATCAAGGCTGGAGATGGTGTGGGGGGAAGGGATCCCCAACTTCTGGGGGTGCTGTGTAGGGCAGGGCAGATCTGGGGGGCTGTCCTGTCTAGAAGCGGCCAGTGGGCAGTGCTGGGAGCCCAGGGGAGCCCCAGGGAGGCAGGGAGCAGAGCAGCTTCCTCTCAGGCAGAGCCTTCCAGGTACTGCTCAAAACCCTGGTCCTGAACAACGCCACTTAAGCCTGTGATTATCTTCAGTGGCTCGAGTCACCCAGCTGTCCCTGTATAGCCAGGCTTGAACCTGGGCAGTTGACTCCAGAGCCCGGGCTCTTCATTCACCCTGTGCTGTAGTCGCCGGCTGGTGTGAATAAATGAATGAATTGAGTTCGTGACCGGCCACCTGCCTTAGCTGACAAGTATCATGATCCGAGCGCCTCTAGAAAGAAGAACCTCTTTGCTTTTTTCAGCATCCTTGGTTCTGGCTACGTGTTGCCCTACCAGCTAGTGAGCGGACATGGGATTCTAGAAACTTGGCAGGCACAGCGGGGCAGCCACGGGGCAGCCACGTGGCCCCAGCCCGTGGCCAGCACTTCCCAGTCCTCAATTTAGAGCTGCGACTTCTCTATTCTGTTGTAGCTAACGTGCCTTCTCTCTCCCCAGTCCCCCCTCTGCACCCCCCACACACCGTAGCCCTGGTAGAGAGGAGACCCTCTGGCTCACCTCCTCTCTGCAGGGCTGCTGCAGGCCTCAGAGGCAGGGAAATCCTTGTGCAAGCACCCACTCCAGGCAGACCACCCCCTCGCGGGCATCCTAGCCCCACCTTCCAAGGAGGCCAGTGAAGCTCAGAGCCTCCCATCTGGGTAGGTTTGAACACACTGGGTGGCCCCCAAGGGTGGAACCAGGACCTTGGAGGGAAGAGACAAGCAGGAAGATTTTAAGAGCCACATAAAAGTCCTTCTTAGAACAAGGAATCAAAGATAAACCACAGAAAAGGTTGTTTTTTTTTCCCTTTGGGTGTCACTATAAACACAGATTTTTAACATTTTTGTTGTGTTTAAATCCATATTGGGGAGCAGATGTGGCTCAAGTGGTTGAGTGCCTGCCTACCACACGGGAGGTCCCAGGTTCGGTTCCCGGTGCCTCCTGAAAAAAAAAAAAAAAAAAAACAAAAAACAAACAACAGCAAACAAACAAACAAAAAACAACTTAGGGAAGCCAATGACACTCAGTGGTTGAGCACTGGCTTCCCACATGAGGTCCCAGGTTCAATCCCCCGCCCCTGGTACCCTGAAAAAAAAAATTCATATTGGAGGCTTTGCTCTTTTTTTCTTTTTGGCTTCTTCTGTTTTTGTTTTTTTATTAGCTAAGTTGTAGGTTTATAGAAAAATCATGCAGGAGAATACACATGGTCACATTGGTCCAATTCTGGAACTCAGCTTCTGGGACCACTAACAAGACCCTAGAGCAGGGGTTCGTAACAAGGGATCCATGAGCTTGAACTGAAATTCAAAAAAACATCATTCGTGTGGGGACGTGTTGGTGTGGGTGTGATATACTTATTAAATAATATACAGAAGGGTGTGGACTTAGTGAGGGGTTCGTGGTTTTTACCTGACTGACAAAGGGGTCCGTGGAACAAAAAAGGTGAAGAACCCCTGCCCCAGAGGTCTTAGCTCTCTTGCTTTTTGGTAGAAGAGGGATTTTTCAAACTCGTCTTGGAGAATTCCCGGCCCAGGTCTGGGTGCTTTTGTTGAAAGCAGTGCTCAGCGCTCTCATGCCGAGGCTGCAGGGTGTTCACTGCCACTTAGCTAGCTTTACAGTGGACAAAGCCAGGAATGACATTGTTTGTTATTTTTTCTAAGAAATTAATCATGAATTCATATTGCTATTTCTGATTCAGATTTAAGATGAAAGGGTTTATAATTTCAAAGAAATGGTTCTGGGAGGCTTCACTATCCAGAAAGGACAAGCTCCCTGGAAGGAGAGAGGGAGCTCCCCACCCTGGAGGGTATGCAAGCAGGGGCCACAGGTCACTGGGAAGGAATTGGCCCTGGGGACCCCAAGACAACAGCTGCAAGGACTTCTCCAGCAGGAGTCCCCGATCCCCTGGTTCCGAGGGAAGGCCAGCGCCCTGACCAGAAAGCTGTGGCCTCTGAGGAGCTCCAGGGACTTTGGACCCCAGGGCTCAGGCATCAGCCCCACTGGTACCTACTGGTGAGTTTCATTTTCTTTAAAGTATCCTGTCTCTCAGACCCTTCTGCTTGCCAGGATAACCATGGAGCTGGGTTCAGGGCTGGACGTCGGGGACCCCGCATCCTAGTCTTGGCTCTGGTTGTGTGACTAGGGACAAGCATTTCTCATTCTGCATCTCTCTTTTTCTTGGTCAAGCAAGGAACTTTGACTAAGTCAGGAATGGCAAACATGTGGTCCACACACTCCACTCTTTCTTTCTCAGGCCAAGACAGACATCACTAATCAAGCCCAGCACTGTCGCCCACTGAGGACAACTGTGTTGGCCCAAAATGATGAGAGGTTTCTTCAGAAAGCTCTGCCCTCCTCCTCCCCCTCCCACCACCACCACATCTTGGCAACCAAATCCTACTAGCTTCTCCTCCACATTTTCCTGAATCCTCCCTTACTTCCCCTGTTGTCCTTGCCACTGGTCTACTCACTGCCAACTGCAGCCCTGCCCCACCCTGTTCCCACCCCATCAATCCCCACCTCCATGCAGCCCAGAGTCACCAAATGCACAGCTCCCAGAGTCTCTGGGATCAGCCCTGACCCCAGGAGGCAGACAACTCCAAGCCTGACAATTCCGCTTCCCCAAATGCACCCGGAGCCCCCTCTCTCCTCTCCACTGCTCCCAGGCACCCCACACCCACCAGCCCAGTAACCATCAAAGTCACGTGTAGGACCCTGAACACAGCAGCTCCAGTGACCCAGAAAAACCTTCTCTCAGACCACACCCTTTTGGGTGATCCCGGCTGCTCCCCGTGGGAAGGAGAAAAGACTCAAATCCGGACTCGCCTCCCCCAGATCCATCACTGACACCTGGGCTTCCCTGCATGACCCCAAACCCATCGCCCCACACGCTGCTCCCTGGATGTCCCCCTTGGGGCCATTCTCCTCCTTGACAACCCTCACAGAGACGTGAGTGAGCCTCTCCCATGGCCCCCCGGAAGTTTCCATGGATGCACGCATCACACCTCCTAATGACGCATGGACTGGCTGGCTGTTTAGTGCCAGGGTGGTGAGCACAGGCCATCTGCCTCGGTGTCCCCGGTGGAGCCGAGGCCAGGCACAGTGGGAAGTGTGCCAGAAGGGGTTGGGAAGCAGGCATCGGGGACAGAGAGGTGGAGGGAGCATGTGGGTGGGGCCCAGACAGCCCAAGAGCAGGTGGCTGCCACCCAGGCAGGGACACCGCTGACCGCTGTCTGCCCAGCACTGGCTAAGGACGCGCCCAATGAAAGGCTGAATGCACGAACTCGAATTCATCCTTTAAAAGTAAGATTAGCGAGCAGTGGAAAAGTTCTGGTCATGGTGGCAGGGACAGTGACACAATATCATGAATGTGATTAACCACTGAATTGGAGACTTGTAAGTGGTGAAAAGGGGAAATGATGTTATGTTGTATACATGAGACCAAAATAAAAATTTTTTTAAAAAATCCACAGAACTGTATACCACAGAGTAACACCTAGTGTGAACTACTGCCTTTAATTAGTAATATAGTTATAATAATATTGGCTCAGTCATCGTTACAAAGGTACCACACCAATGCAAAATATTCATAATGGGGAAAACTGGGTGCATGTGAGAGAGAGGTAAAGGGGAACTCTAGGGAAGCGGCTGTGGCTCAATCAGTAGGGCTCCCGTTTACCATATGGGAGGCCTCGGGTTCGGTTCCCCGGGCCTCCTGGTGAAGGCAAGCCTGCCCGCAAGGCGTGGTTAGCTGACCCAGCGAGCACAAGCAGCAGGGGGGGATAAATGAATAAATAAATAAAATCTTTAAAAAAAAAATAAAAAAAAAAGGGGAACTCTACTTTCTGCATAATTTTGCTGTAAACCTACAACTGCTCTAAAAATAAAATAAATAGTGAATCTGGAAAAAAAAACCTTTTAATAAAACTGGAACTTCATGAGAAAAATAAGATGCACCAATGGGTGGATAAAGGATGATGGAGAGTTGGAGAGAGATGTGCTAAAGCAGGTACAGTAAAATGTTCATGGTAGAACCAAATGGATGGATGTGTGGATATAAAATCCTTTCACCTTTGCTGTATGTCTGAAAAGATTTACAATAAAAGGTTGGGAAAAAACTTTGTGCACATACCCATAGGTAACTGACCTTCCGGGTATGTCCCATGCCTCCTGAGCCTCTGTCCCACCTCCTGGCCCAGACCCAGAGTAGAGATGGTACTGATGTGTTTGGGATCACCTAGAATGTAATGGCTTCACCTGGAATGGAATGGTTCTTCTACTTTAGCCTGACATCTAACAGGGGGAAAGCAGGCGCCCAATAGGGGAAGAGGGTCCACTAACCGGGACAATAAGGCCCATCCTTGGGAGCCAGGTGGAGCTGTGTGACCCTGGGCAAGTTACTTTCCCTCTCTGGGCTCTGTTTACTCCCCTGTAAAATGGAGATGATGACAGGAAGGTCTACCATATAAGGTTGGGTGAGGAGTCAAGGAACTAGCACAACGCCCCTCTCACGACAGCCCCCGGCAAGGAGGACCACCATTATGGCCCTTCTCTGCAGCTGTCTTAGACAGAGGAGCTGCCCACCAACCTGTGTGTTGTGTGTATGGATGGTGGAGTGGGGAGAGGCGTCACCCTATGCTGAAAAAACAAGGTCGCCGAGGCCCCCGTCTCGGTTCATGCTTCATCTGCTGCCCCGGCCACATCCTGTGTTCTCTGCTTGTCAACGTCCCGCCAGCAAGGGTGTCGCTGTGCAAGAAGGTGCCTGTCCTTGAGATAGCATCTGCAGGACGGTTTCACTTCACAGTGAGCGCCTTCAAATGGGTTCCCCTTTCTGCACCCACAGCCTCATCCTGCACACCCGGGATGCAGGGCCCCTGTGGACAGCCCAAGGTGTTGCACATCTAAAAGACAGATGTGGCCCATTCCCAAGATCTCCAGAGCCTGCCGTGCCTAACTGAGGTGCATAAAAATGGGGGAGGAGTATGTGCCAAACAGAATAGTACACAGCCAAGTAAAAGGATGAAGATGTCAACCACAGCTATGGACAATGACTGAGCACTGAAAGGCTGACCTCTGAAGATGCACGGGGCATGCTGTCAAATTAAAAGACTTGATTAAAAGAAACAAAAGAATTTAGAGTATAAGTCCAATAAAAACAACCCTGTTTGGAAAATTCAGAAGAGACAGGAACTTCCTCAACATGATAAAGGGCATATATGAAAAACCCATAGATAACATCATGCTCAATGGTGACATGCTAAAAACTTTCTTCCTAAGTTCAGGCACAAGACAGGGATGCCCACTGTCACTGCTGCTAGTAAATCTGTTAGGCAAAAAAAGAACAAAAGGCATCTAAATTGGAAAGGAAGAAGTAAAACAATCCCTATACGCAGATGATTTTCCTATATACAGAAAATCCCAAAGAATCTATGAGAAAGCCACTAAGGCTAATAAATGAATTCAGCAAAGTGGTGGGGTACAAGATAAACATACAAAAATCAGTGGTTTCTATACAGCAGCAATGACCAATCTGAAAAGGAAGTCAAGAAAACAATTCCATTTCCAATAGCAACTAAAAGAATAAAATATTTAGGAATAAATTTAAAGTATATAAAGGACTTGTACGTAGAAAACTACAAATCATTGCTGAAAGAAATTAAATAAATGGGAAGACAGCCCATGCTCATGGATTGGAAGACTTAAAATCACAAAGATGTCAATACTACCCAAAGAGATTTACAGATTCAATGTGATCTCAAACAAAATTCCAACAGCTTTCTTTGCAGAAATGGAAAAGCTAATAATCAAATTCATATGGAAGGACAAGGGCCCGAAATAGCCAAAACCACCTTGAAAAATACGAACAAAGTTGGAGGACCACTCTTCCCAATTTCAAAACTTACTATAAAGTTATAATGAGGAAGCAGATGTGGCTCAAGCAATTGAACTCCCATTTACCACATGGAGGACCCAGGTTCGATTCCTGGGACCTCCTGGTAAAAAAAAAGAAAAAAAAAGTATTCCAGACCTGTACGGTGAGGCACAGGCCCCCGTGCAGCGAAGTGACACACCAAAAAGACGATGATACAACCAGATAGAAAAAAAAAAAAAAAAGAAGACGACGACATCGAGCTGGCATGACAGGCAGGCACGGCAAGCTGACACAACAAGAGACACAAGAAGAAAAACATAATGAGAGACACAACAAAACAAGGAATGGAGGTGGCTCAAGAGATTAGGTGCCTCCTTCCCATATAGAGGCCCTGGGTTCAGTTCCCGGTGTCTCCTAAAGAAACAAGGAAGACGAACAGACACAGCAAGTGCAAACAATGAAGGGGTGGGGAGAAATAAAGAAATAAATAAAATAAACCTTTAAAAAAAAAAAAAAAGCTACAATAATCAAAACAGTGTGGTGCTGGCACAAGGACAGACATGGCCCAATGGAATAGAACAGAGAGTTCAGAAGTCAACCCTCACACCTATGACTAGCTGAGTTTTTGACAAGGATGCCAAGTCCATTCAATGAGAAAGAAGTCTCTTCAGCAAATGGACAACTGGATATTGACATGCAAATGAATGAAAATGGATCCTTACCTCACAGTATACAAAAATTAACTCAAAATGGATCAACAACCTAAATATAACAGCTAAAACTATAAAACTCTTAGAAGAAAACACAGAGAAACATCTGCAGGACTTCGATTTGGAAACCATATATAGAATAAGGGTTTAATATCTAGAATGTATAAAGAACTCTTACAAGATGTTACAACTCAACAATAAAAACACAAACAACCCAATTAAAAAATGGGCAAAAGACTTGAATAGACATTTCTCCAAAGAAGAAATACAATGGCAAAAAAAAAAACAAAAACAAAAAAAAACACACAAAGAAATGCTCAACATCACTCATGATTAGGGAAATGCAAATCAAAACAATGAGATATCATTTCACACCTATCAGAATGGCCACTATTAAAAAGACAGAGAACTACAAGTGTTGGAGAGGATGTGGAGAGATAGGAACACTTATTCACTGTTGTTGGGAATACAGAATGGTATAGCCACTGTGCAGGACTGTTTGGCAGTTCCTAAAGAAGTTGAATATAGACTTGCCACGTGACCCTGCAATACCACTACTGGGTATATACCCAGAAGAACTGAGAGCAGTGACACGAACAAACATCTGTACACTGATGTTCATAGCAACATTATTTACCATTGCCAAAAGATGGAAACAACCCAGGGGTCCATCAACAGACGAATGGATAAACAAACTGTGGTCTATCCACATGATGGAATATTATGCAACTATAAGAAGAAATGAAGTCGTAAAGCATATGACAACATGGATGAACCTGGAAGACATTATGTTGAGCGAAGCAAGCCAGACACAAAAGGACAAATACTGTATTAATGTGTTACTATGAACCAAATATATTATGTAACATATTGTTTGATTTAAAAAAATATATATATATATATATATATCCAGTACATTTGAGAAGTGTATATATTTATTCCTCTGTGTTTACTTTTTAGTTTTTAATTGTTTATATTTTCAATTATTAAATGTACAAAATAAAGTAAAAAAAAAAAAAAAGAACTCTTACAACTCAACAATAAAAAGACACACAGCCCATTCAAATAAGAGCAAAAGACTTGAATAGACATTTCTACAAAGATACACAAATGGCCAATAAGCATTTGGAAAGATACTGAACATCATTAGGCATTATGGAAATGCAAATCAAAACTACCATTTCACACTCACTAGAATGGCTATTATTAAAAAACAGAAAATAAGTGTTGGAGAGGATGTGGAGAAATAGGAACACTTGTTCATTGTTCGTGGAAATGTAAAATGGTGCAGCCACTGTGGAAAATAAGAGTGGTGGTTCCTTACAAAGTTAAATATAGAATGATCAGATGACCTGGCAATCCCACTTCTAGGTATCTACCTGCAACAACTGAAAAGCAGACTTCAATGAGCAGATATTTGCAAACCAATGTTCATATCTGAATTATTCATAATTGCCAAAAGATGGAAGCAACCCAAGTTTCCATCAACTGATGAATGGATAAATAAAATGTGGTATATACATACAATGGAATATTATTCAGCCATCAAAAGAAGCCCTGATACATGCGACACAGGTGAACCTTGAAGACATCATGCTGAGTGAAATAAGTCAGATGCAAAAGCACAAAAGGCTAGATATTGTATGATTCCACGTATATGAAATAACTAGAAGAGGCAAGTTCATAGAGTCTGAAAGTAGAATACAGGTTACAGGGGGTAGGGAGAGGGAGGGAGAATGGGGAATTAATGCCTAATGGGCACAGGGTATCTAGAGTGATGGAAAAATTTTGGTAATGGTGGTGATGGTAGCCCAACATTGGGAATGTGATTAATGCCATTTAACTGTATGCTGGGGAGTGGTTGAGATGGGAAATTTTATGTCATATACATGTTACACAATTATAAAGAGACACAGACTAAAGAGATAAAGACAATGACAATTAAATGCAATACATGATCTTAGACTGGATCTAATAATGGAGGAGAAAATGCCCAAAAGGACATTATTGGACAAATGAAAAAAATTGGAATATAGAGTATAACCTTTATATCCATATTAAATTCCTTGAACTTGATTATTGTACTTAATGTAGTGTAGCAGTTTGGCAATTTGATATAGTTATGAATTCCAAAAATAGATATTGGATTATGCTTGTAAACTGGTCTGTTAATCTGGGCATGATTAAGTTATGATTAGGGCGTTGACTGGGCCACATCAGTAGGGTGTTGAGCCCCTTGGTGGGTGGGGTCTCAAAGATAAAGGACATAGCAAAGGACAGAGTTGGAGGAGTTTTGATGTTGAAGTTCTGGTGAGGAAGGAGAGAAGGCCCCAGGATAGAGATGAGCCATTCGCCTGAGAGTTCACAGCTGTCCTTGTGGAGAGCGGCAAAGCCTAGAGAGCCTCACAGTCTACAGCTGACCTTGTGGAGGAAACAGAGGAGCTAACCCGGAGAGAAACAGAGCCCCAGTAAGAGAGGAACCCAAGAAGCCTGAACCCTGACAAATGTCGGCAGCTGTCTTGCTCTAACACCTAGCAACAGACTTTGGTGAGGGAAGAAACTTACGCTTTATGGCCCAAATAAATATCCTTTATAAAAACCAACTGATTTCTGGTATTTTGCATCAGCATCCCTTTGGCTGACTAATACATGTAGTTACCTAAGGGAATATCTTTGTTCTTAGGAAATGTACATGGAAATATATATATATATATATATTTTTTTAAAGATTTTATTTATTTATTCATCCATCCCCCCCCCCCGCTGCCTGCGCTCACCGGGCCAGCCAACCACACCATGCGGGCGGGCCCGCCCCCACCAGGAGGCCCCGGGAACCGAACCCGGGTCCCCCCACACGGCAAACGGGAGCCCCACTGATTGAGCCACAGCCGCCTCCCTGTACATGGAAATATTAAGCAGTAAAGGAGCTTGATGTATACAACCTACACTCAAATGTATAGACAGAAACAGATGATAGATTCATATAACAAATGCAGTAAAATGTTAAAAGTTGGTAAATCTGTGTATCTGGGTAGAGGGTATAGTGGAATTTCCTGTATTATTATTATTTTTAGGAGGTACCAGGGATTGAACCCAGGACTTTATACATGGCAGCAGGCATTCAACCACTGAGCTACACCTGCTCCCTCTGTATTTTTTTTTTTTAAGTTTGAAATGATTTCAAAATAAAAGAAAATTTTTAAAAAGTATTTCACTTGGGGGCGGATGTGGCTCAAATGGTTGGGCATCTGTCTCCCATATGGAGGGACCTGGGTTCGATCCCTGGGACCTCCTGGTAAAATTAAAAAAAAAAAAAAAAAAAAAAGTATTTCACTCAGCTCTGAAAACTGTGTAATTTATGTCACTCTATTTCATTATAACGGTCTTATGTGTTAAGTGTTTAGAAACCAGTGAAACATATTTCACTCAGCTCTGAAAACCATGTAACACAGGTGATTTACAGCCTTCTGTGAGTACATTTCATTAAAACTGCATTATGTGTGTGAAGTAAAGTGTTTAGAAGTGACTGAAACATGTATTTCACTCAGTTCTGAAATCCATGTAACACATTATTTATAGCATCTGCAAGCAAGTTTCATTAAATATTAAAAAAAAACTCGGGGTCGGATGTGGCTCAACTGGTTGGGCGTCCATCTCCCATATGGAGAGACCCAGGTTCGATCCCCGGGACCTCCCGGTAAAAAAAAAAAAAAAAAACTCGACCCTCATAACTCTATGTGTAATGTGTGCAGGGAGAAGGATCTGGAAGAACAAAACACTGCATTGGTGCCAAGCAGCAGGGAGGGGTCTGAGAGACCTGCCATGAGGTCTCTAGGTAGAATAGGGAGGGGGCTGTAAAATGCAGCCTTGGGCCCTTTCTCACCCCCAGGTCTAATCCGGGGGGCATGGCATGCTTCCTGGGGTCTGATATCTGTCGCCACCAATTTCCAGCGCAAGCCTTGGACCAGACTCTTCACCTCTCTCAGTCTTAGCGTCCCCAGAACAGGGTGGCCTGCCCTCAGCGGGTCCTGGGAGGAGTGAGGCCATCACCATGGAGGTTTTAGAGCAGGGCTCGGTACGAGGGAAATCCTCCCTGGGGCGGGGGGCCTTAACAGCACATCCCAAGGACCCCAGTTTCCTGTCTGTGAAGAGGTCCTAACTGTACCCACCTCCTAGGGTGGTTCCAAGGAAGCACCAAGGTCGTGCAGGGATGGAGCCATGTCCCAAACCACTGCACAAGGGCCCAGGCTCACAAGTCAAAACTGTCTTCCCACACCCCCACCCTGGAGACCCACGCCCGCCCCTCACTGCCTCCACTTACCCCACACACACATACCAGCCAGGAGACTCTGGCCAGACTGCCACTCCCTGCCTCTCCAGCAGCCCCTCCCCATGCCTAGAGGCAAGTCGGGCCTTACCCTTCCTCTCTGCTAAGGCCTGACTTTGGCCCTCTGCCCTCAGATGTGGCTTCCCAGGGGCAGCCCCTGTCAGGGACCTCCTGGATGCCCTCTCGCCCAGCTGTCCTTGAGAACACCCCAAATCCCTGCCATGCTGTGAAGGCACCAGGCTCTTGTGGAAAAGCCTCCTTGGAGATGCAGAAACCCTACTGCAGACCACCTTCCTCACTGCCCACACCCTCCCGAGGCCCCAGGCTCACCTCCTGAAACCAAGGTCCTGGGACCCAGCCCTGCCCCTCCCATGCCTTGCAGCCCCCCCCCCCCCGTGTCCCCTCCCCCACCTCCAGCCCTCTGCTCTGCCTGCCAGGCTCCCTCCCAGGAAGGCCTAACCACTCTTATCTCCAGGCTCAATTTTCACTCTACAGTCCTGGCCTCTGTTTTACTATGTGCAAATAAATCTTAAAAGAGAAAAGAAAACCACAGAATAAATAAGTTGAATAGATTTGATGCAAACAAGATAAAAAAAAAATGGTGGGGGGGAGTGCTGGCCCTCACACAGCTCGGAGGACAGTGGAAGGGGAAGGCCACACATCAGGGCTTCGTTGTGTCCACCTCCCACCCCTGCATGGGGCTTGGCAGAGACCGGGCATGGCACCAGCCCTAGGAGACAGGCCCACCTGTGGACCTCAAAGCTGCCAGGTGGAGGGGCTTGCAGGGGGCCACTGGCTGTTGACCCGAGCAGGGGCCTCTTCCTCCCAGACCCATTGAGGCCAGCTGGCATCTGAGAACACTCCTTGTTTGTTAATCTTTTATCTGGAACCTTGGGCAGCAGGGCAGCCCCTTCCGTTTTCCTTCCTGGCACCCCTTCAGCCCCCAAAGCTGACCTTGCCCACTGCAGGCCCAGGTAAATAAGTAACCCTTCATGCTGGCTGCAGCTGCGAGAGAGGGACGGGGCAGCCTTGTCTACGTGCCAGTGACTCTCTGGTGACCTGGAAAAGTCTCCTCCACTCTGGGCCTCAGTTTTCCCAAATGCAAATGGGACACTCACAAGGGATTTCCCGGAGAGTTCTAGGGGATGGCAGATGGCATATGCACACATAAGAGTGGAGCGCAGGACGCTCAAGCCCCTTCCGTGGGGAGAGCCTGTGGCTCCAGGCCTACGTGTGGAAGGCCACAGCCTGGGCTCACGCCATGCCCCCGCAGCGAGCTGGCTGTGTCTCCTCAGGCAAGCGGCTTGCCCTTTCTGAGCCAGACTCCCGTGGAGGGGACACACAGGCTTTCAGCCACTGCAGGCCTTGGCCATGTCCACATCCAGGTCTCCCAGCTGGCAGGTAAGCCTCACACCCATGGATAAGTATTCTCCTTCAGCACAAAATGGGATAATTCCATCCACCCCAACCCCCAAATCTCTGAGGGATAAACTGAGGCTCCAGGGAGCTGTGCTTCTTTTATCTAGCAGCTCTGTCAATACCCTGGCCAGAAGCCTTGGCCAGGCCTCAAGGGGGTGGGTAACTCTCGTTCTGATTCATGCCCTTTATCCAGTGGGCCTTGGTTTCTCCTCTGTAAAATGGGTGCAGCCCAGCGTGGTAGCCAAGCTGCAGAGAGAATGTCCTGTCCTCCAAGGTTCCTTCCCAGCATATCAGGGTACTCTCCCCCGGCTGCCTGAACCCTGTTTCTCCTCTGTGTGACACCATGTTACTGTACAATCTCTTCCAGTCAGGGAGTGCTGGGCCTGGGAACAGAGCCAGGGGCTCAGTGGCGGCAGCACCTTGCCTAGGACCTGGGGCTGTGGACCCACTCCCCCACGGCCAGCTGGGCACACAGCCCTCCCAGTTATTCATTCAACAACATTTTAATAAGCTGGTGCTCTGAACTGCCGCTCCCCACCCAGCCCCCTTTGAGCCCTTGCAGTGCCTGCTGAGTCTGGCTGGATGGATTTTCACACTCACTCTGGGAAGTGCGGGTGGTAATGGACCCATTTCATAGACTATGAAGGAAATACAGCTCCCTCAACTCCTGACTGAATTTTAGTCAGGGCTCAAGTGTCCCCAAAGGACCCTCAACTCATTCCTTCCTTCACGTCACACGTCCACAGGAAGAAGGGAGCATGCCCACTTCATAGTTGGAGAGATTGAGGCTGCTGAAAGGGGATGGTGGAGTGCCAGGCCCCCACCCCGGACCTCCCCTATCCCGTCCACAAGCCCCAAGGGCAGGTATACAGTACCTCCACTTTGCACAGAGGGAAACTGAGGCATGGAGGTGGGGTGACCCATCCCAGGTTAGAGGCAGGCTCAGTGCTCCCTGGGACTGGTACCCACCAGGGCAAGGCTGCAGTTAGCGCAGCTCAGGCACACACCTGGGAGGAGATGCACACCTGGGAGGAGATGGAGACAGCAGGACTGGCAGATGAAGGGGGGTGGCAGGGAGAGGGCCTGCAGGGCCTATGCAGAATGGACTTTGAGACCCTCTTCTTTCCACTAAGATATAGAGAGCCTTTTGTATGCAAATATGCAAGTCTGCTTCTGATCCTTGCAGCCTAGGAATCCCAGACCTTTGGCCAGCTGAGGGAGCAGCAAGTCTTTGGTCAGGTCAAACTGGCCACTAGCGCTCACCCCCCAAGGCTTCTGTGCACGATTAAGGAGCCCACGAACACGTGTCCCCCAGGTTGTCTCCGGGCACACAGGTCTCCCTCGAACCCCGTTTTTATAGGACACCTCAAAGTGCTCCTGACAAACTGGCAGCACCAAGCTGGAGACTCTTGAGAATCAGGCAGCCTGGGGCAAGACAAACGAAATAAAGCCACACCCTGAGCTGTGGACCTCAGTGCAGCGACTTAGCTCCTCTGGGCCTCAATTTCCCACCTGTGTGAGCGGAACCAGCCCCAGCTGGGTTAGGTAAATCCTGCACTGCCCTTGCAGCCTGTGAAATCCTGAAGGCCTGTGAAATCCCGAAGTCACTGTGAGGCCCCCGGGCTGTACCCCATGCATCTCTGGAAAGAGAAGCCTGCCCTCCTCAGTCTGACATCTTGGCTCCTTCCTTCCATCTAGGTGCTCTGTGCTGGGTCTGGTGCTCCAGAAAGAGGAGGCGGCCCACGTGGGTGGAAAACCCTGGGCCACACTGTAGCAGAGCCATCCCACCCTCCCCCCCCCCCGGGGGCGAGCCCACCCTCTCCAGGCCTCAGCTTCCTCATCTGCAAAGTAGGTGGGCAGCGGTCACCAAAGTGAGCTTTGGGGACATCTGAGAGACAGGAGCCTGGTTGGGTTGAGTTCTACTTCTAGAAGAGTTATGTTTTAAAAGCACGTCTGGAGAACTGTTTGGCAGTTCCTAAAGAAGATGAATATAGACTTGCCACATGACCCTGCAATACCACTACTGGGTATATACCCAGAAGAACTGAGAGCAGTGACACGAAAAGACATCTGCACACTGATGTTCATAGCCACATTATTCACCATTGCCAAAAGTTGGAAACAACCCAGGTGTCCATCAACAGAGGAATGGATAAAGAAACTGCGGTCTATTCACATGATGGAATATTACGCAGCTGTAAGAAGATATGAAGTCATAAAGCATATGGCAACATGGATGAACCTGGAGGACATTATGTTGAGTGAAGCAAGCCAGTCACAAAAGGACAAATACTGTATGAATGCGTTACTATGAACCAAATATATTGTGTAACATATTGTTTGATTTAAAATTTTTTTTATATGTATCCAGTACATTTAATTGAGAAATGTATATATTTATTCCTCTGTGTTTACTTTTTAGTTTTTAATTGTTTATATTTTCAATTATTAAATATACAAAATAAAGTAAAAAAAAGCAGGTCTGGAGCAAACTCAGCATTCACACCTGGACCTTCCACGATACCTTTCCTACACCCGAGAAGTGGGCACTGAAGATGAGACCACTTTAGAACATTTTCAAAAACTAACACTAAAATAAAAGCCAGCTCTCCTCGAGGCCGACCCCCCACCATACCTTGGAGAGCTGAGACCAAATGTCAGATCCGGTTGCTGTGACCTCGGGCTGTCACTCCCCCTGTCCCGGACTCAGTTTCCCCATCTGTAAAGTGAGGCTGGAGCGAATACCTCTCCTCGCGGTTGCCAAATAACCACGAACGAGCAACTTCGGCGCGCTTGGGACGCAGAGGGGAGCCGCGGAGCCTCGTCCCAGCGCTCGCCCCAAGGCTTCCTCCCACCGAGGGGCCGGGCAAGGTGAGGCCCAGTTCCGATTTCCCAACTGTCGGCGGCACTTCTCCGTGGCGCCCAAGAAGGAGCTCTTCTCAGGACCCGAGCCCGCGGCGAGGGGGAGGAGGCCTCCGTTTCCCTCGGGCGCTCTCCCCCAGAGCCCCACCTCGGTGCGTCCACCTGGAGAATGGGCGCGCGGACCTCCGGGCCGGCGGGGAGGTTCGGTCTCGGACTCCACCACCCAGTCCAGCCCCGGCGGGGCGACCCTACCATGCCCTCCCGCCCCTCGGCTACCCCGCCTGGGAAGTGGACGCCGAGACCCGCGGCCCCTCACCTGTACGGTTGCCCGGGGCAGGCGTGGGGGCCCCGGGCCGACCCCCGGACCTAGCCCTACTGCGGAGGCTCCCGCCTGCCCGGCGCATCCCTCCGCGCTCCCCGGCGCTTGGCAGGGACTGCGGGGCCCAAGCCAGAGGGCCGGGGCGGGGACCAGGGCGGGACACGCCCCTGGATACGCCCCCCTCCGTGGGCGGCGGGGGCGGGGCCGGCCCCGAGGGGCACAGGCCCTTGGAGGCAGGAAGTCTCCCTCCAGGGGCTTGGCTTAGGCAGTTTTCTTCGCCCCCCGACCTGCCCCTGCGCCCCTCACCTGGTGCCTGCTTCTCTGTTCTTCCCACCTTAGAAGCCTGTGTTAGTTTGATTTTCCTTGTTGTCTCATGTATTTATGTTTGGAACGGGGTCTGCTTTCGCAGAGGGCAGAAAGCAAAAGCCCTCCTGGGCCCTCGGTGTCTCCTACCACCCGGGCCATCCCGAGAGACCACGGTGTCCTGTCCACCCAACGCTTAAGACTGAGTTCTCACGTGGGCCAGGCCCTATTCTGGGTGTTTTCCATAAATGCAAACATTTTGTCTAAGGTGGGCAAGGAAGACACATTTCCCTGGGCTCACTGGTGGCAGGTTTGGGGCCCCGTGGTCTGGCGTGGAGTTCCAGGACCCCATGCCCACATACCTGGACTCCTGGAGGAGCTACCCTTCCTCTGCTCACGCTCTCACCACTAGCTCCCTCAGGAGCTCTTCGGTAGGCCGTGGGCTCTGGAGCTGTGGTCCAGCCTCTCCCTCTGCACCTACCCCTACCCCTTCTGGCCTAGCCCAGCTGCAGAGCTCTGCCCATGGAGGGTGGCGGCCTGCCCAGGGAAGGCCTCTCCAGCTGAGACCTGTCCCCCTCCCCCTCTCCTGCATGGCTAAGGAAGCATTCCTGGCAGTAACTGCAAAAGCCCTGAGTTGGGGCAGGTTAGCCAGGAAAGGAAAAGATGAGCCACAACTTGGCGGACAGACAACATGGTTGCAAGACTCCACTGATACCTTGAGTTTAACCGTGAGGACCTAGTTTCTCTTACCGGGACCTCCCCTTGGGCCTCAGATATTCCAAACAGGCCTCACCGTTGCCCCCACCACCACCACCATTGGTGGGATAACTAATAACAGCTGGGGCCCCTCCCCTTAGCATTAGCAAGGAAAAGGAATAATTAATAGTTTAAAAGGTGACCACACAAGGCAGAGCTTGCTCTCTCCGCCTGGAGGAGCCGGCACCAAGTCTCAGTGCACATTTCCATTTTTCTCTCCCATTTTTCAGCAAACTCTGTTCTTTCCCCCCATTTCCCAATACATTCTTTTTACTGACCTAACTTAACTGGCATGTTCTTAAATTCTTTTACACAACATAGCCAAGAACCTAGAGAATCCAACATGTCCCTGTCTTCATTTGGTGAGCCAGCCAGGAGGCAGCTAAGTGAGTGATGCTCCCCGACCCCCGCTAGAGACTGGTGAGTTTTCCTTAAGGCCTGCCTGTGCCGTCTTTTGGTTTTTCCATTTTCAAGGGGGTTCCTAGATAGGCTCCCACAGGACATAAATTCAGTCTACCCAGACTTCCAGCCCCCTCTCTGGCAATCACAGGGGCAAGTCCCCAAGCCGTGTAGCTCCAAGGAAGTTCTGGGTGGTGGCTGAAACTGCCCTTGAGATCTGACTGGGTATATAGCCTGAGTCGAGAAGGAGTCTGCTGGGAGTTTGCCAAGCCTTCTCTGTAAGTTCAGAATGACTATCACCTGCTGTATCATTTCTTTAGACCACTAGGTAACTCCTTTTACTTAAAAGTACCTTTGATCTTCCAACTACTGCTGTCCTCATTTTGGGTCTGTGAAATGTGTTAGAATGCCTTAGAAACTAAAAATGTATTTGTTAGTGAGGCATGAGCCCCACCCTCAATAGTGCCCTGAGGCTTTTCTCCTTCCCACCCTGGAGAGGCCCAAAGATTGTCAGGGGTGGGGGGAAGAGGGCATCCCTGAGGGTGTTTGCCAGCAAGTCACAGGACAATTAGTCTCTAGTTCTTTTATGGGCTTTAAACATCTGGTTTAACTGAGGAACTTGGCCCCTGGAGGTGGTTATGGAGTGAACTCACTCATAGCCGGCTCCTAAAACCGCTGCCAACTAGGCAAAGGAAAGGTCCCCAGCCAGTCCCTTTCCTAGGGTCAGCCGGCTTGGGTGTTTGATCTGGGAGCTGGACCCAGATGTTCCCAAGACCTCTAAGGCTCTGGGGATCCCCAGAGACGTAGAGCTCCCAGTCCCTGGAATGTGGGGACAGTGAGCAGGGCTCCCAATTCCACGACGCTGGCTGGATGAGCAATCTATTCATTCAGGACTAGTGGTGGGATGCCCCCAGACTGACAAACGTGTCTTATCCTCCCCTAGGATAATGGGTGGCTCTTAAATTGGGACACCACATGGCTGCAGTGTGGCTGAGAGTGAGCTCTATATGGGATCCTGAATTCCAGTTGAACCTATGTGGGAGGGAAGGAGAAGACAGATGGATCTGAGGGCCAGAGACCACATGGTCATGTCTCCTAAAAGCAGGGGATCTTAACAAGGAGTCCGTGGAACAAAAATGGTTAATAATCCCTGCCTTAAAGGGATTAAGAAATGTACTCTATTTACTAAACCTCTTCCCTGTTGAATAAAGAACCTACTCTTGTGCCACCAATTACAATTAAAAGGTTCCTGGCTTTCCTAGCTTCCTGCCTATTCCTTTTAACACTCCAATCCTTCCAGTGAAAATGGCTTGCAGGGTTTTACCTTTGCAGGAGGTAACTAATGGGATGCAGCCCAATTCGTGCCTCCTCAGGGGTAGGGCTTCTCTGGACCCCTTAACTCTGTACTTAGAAGCTTCCAGGGATTTTCCTGGAGGAAATAAGCTGGAGGGTCCTGCACGAAGTTTCTGCCATGGACAGACACTGGGAGCTTTGCATCTAGGTGATTCTAAAGTCAAGTGCTTTCCCTGAACTAAGCTAAGTGTGTAAAATTCTCTCTTCGGTTCTAATCTGTGCTTGCTTTAACTTTGTTAGTCTGCTCATGCCTAGGAACTCGTAAATCAGATTTGGACTTCACCTGTTACAAACTGGATAACAGTGAAAGGTAACCTAAAAACAAGTCTTTTAATGTCAATACTATCTTGCAATTGAATTTGATGTATAGAAGAAATCCTAAGTGGAATTAATTCAACTGCGGGAAAAGCAGAAAAATTTAGCAAAGTTGTTACTAGTAAAATTGTTTTAGTTGCTTAGTTAATGAACGGAAGTGCTCAAATTGTTTTTAAGTAGAAAGTTACTGGAAACCAAGAGTTAAGATCATTATATAGATGCCTTTATAGTATATAAAACAGCAGAAAGATAATTTTGAAATTGCTATAATTGGGTGGATTTAGCCTAGACTTCAGCCATTGTAATGGTAAATTTTGACTAATTAACCTTTGTTTATGGCTACTTCAGGTCTAGCTTGTGCTTGCTATAGTAATGGTAATTATAAACTAAACTTACCTTTCATTGGTTATTTTGCAACCAGTTTCACCTAGCCCTTATACTTCAGCTATTGTGATGGTAATTATAAACTGAGTTTCCCTTTGCTTATGGTTATTTCATAACAACTTCTGCCCCCTGTGGCTCAGGGGAAAGCAAACTTGAGACACCCCTGTCTCCTGTCCTTCCATTGGTATTAGAGACCCTGCTTTCTCTCATGACTCCCAGGGTTTGCTGCCTGGTAGAATTCTCAACCCTCACGTCCACTCTTCCAGTCCAGGGGCTGAGGAGTGGGAGTGGGGGCCTCCCACCCCGAGTGTTGGAGTTCCTAAAAGCAACAATTCAGGAGAGAAACCAGTTTCCCTGAGGCTTCAATGACCTCAGTGAGTGTATACTGGAACTAGTATTGCTCATCCAAGGTCTGCCAAAGTCAAAATGGGAAATAAGCAAAGTTCTGAAGCAAAGGAAAATTGTATTTTAAAGCATTGGGGGCATTTTGCTTATAAGCCAATAATTAAAGAATGAAATTCTTGTGCAAAACTGCATGGTCACAAGGGAAGCGGCTGTGGCTCAATCAGTAGGGCTCCCGTTTACCATATGGGAGGCCCCGGGTTCGGTTCCTGGGGCCTCCTGGTGAAGGCAAGCCCGCCCGCACGGCGTGGTTAGCTGACCCAGCGAGCACAAGCAGCAAAGGGGGGATAAATGAATAAATAAATAAAATCTTTAAAAAAAAAAAAAAAAACTGCATGGTCACAGTGCAAATTAAGGTAATTAGAAACAGCCTTCATTTTTATGTAACATTTTATGTAAATACGTATCTTTTTAAAAATATATAAATTTTTAAAAAAGAGAAATAGCCTTTAAAGTAATCTTTTAAATTTCTTTGATTTTACAGTTAAACTTATTTAGTAAAAACAAATGCAAATTATAAGTAACATCAGTGAGTTGCATGTTTGTGTCTAACTCTCTATTTGTGCCTGCCTATTTGCTCAGTGTATATCATCATACATTGGTATGGTAATAGCAAATTGACAAATAAAAATTCTTTTAAAAGCTCTATTCAAATTGTAAAATTAAATATGCGCTTATATATGTGAATAAGTATTCCTGGAGCCCAAATTAGGCTGAGCAGGATGGAAGGGTAAGTCATATAGAAATCTGAATATAGAAATTATTGGGAAAGGGAAAAAGATTTTCCTGAGCTCTTTGACCTGCCCAGCCCCGAGGGCCTTCTCTTTGCAAGAGCTCTAAGGGAGGGGCTAAGTGTGGCAGATGGCAGATTAAAACTATCTTCTAAAATGGGGAATTAATAATCAGTTTGTCCATAATCCCTCAGTTTAAACCTTTTAACAGCCTTAAAATAAGGGTAGTTAATATTCTATTACCAAATTTCAGTAAGTAAAGGAAAAGTCCTTAAAAACTATGGAAAGATCTTTTCTAAATTATAATTAAAACAAATTGAACAATTGCAATATATTCCAAAACCCAGCAGTCAGTATGCTTTTCAGATTATTCACAGTTTTAGAGTTTTATTAAAGAAGAGGTTTTAGTGCCCTGTAAAGGAAGGAAAAAGAACATTCCTTGCATAAACTATAATGGTTTTAATTTTATTTAGCTTGGGTGTTATCTTCCTAGGTTTACAGAATACCAAGTAAATAAATTAATGTTGTATGTATTAAGTGTTTAAAATGATGAAGTTGTAAGTTCGTGTTTAATGAAATTAAGTTAAAGAAGGAAATGTAGATCTACCCTCTCTTTTTTTTTTTTTTTTTTTTTTTAAGATTTTATTTATTTATTCATTTATCCCCCCCTTGCTGCCTGTGCTCACTGGGCCAGCCAACCACGCCGTTCGGGCAGGCCCGCCCTCACCAGGAGGCCCCAGGAACGGAACCCGGGGCCTCCCACATGGTAAACGGGAGCCCTACTGATTGAGCCACAGCCGCCTCCCAGATCTACCCTCTCTTAAATGGATAAAGTAAACTTAATTGGTTGCTAATTGTAATTTAATAAGCTTGTTTTAAGGTAAAGTAACCAGTCTATGCGATTATGGTTAATTAGAAGAAGTTTGTAAAAGCATCTTCTAAACCGAAGTATTTAAATAGCAAATTCCAGGAAGCCATTATTAATTAGAAACCTAAATTGATATTAATAACAAAAAGTAACTTCATAATGGAAAACCTGTCAGAGGCCACCTCAATTTGCATGTTAAAGTGGTGGTAAGGAAAGATAATCTTGATTCCATTGGGAATCTTCAGTTTTCATAAAATAATTAAGAAAGTAGTTTTTCCTGTACTGCTGAAGTAAAATACCTGTTAATTAAAGTCACCATGGTGAAGGTGTAGAATTAAAAAGTACTAAAATAGTTAAGTTCATTTGATATGTTATAAACTACATTGGAAGTGTTTAGAAAGTGTATAAAAATAAAAAGAGATAGACTTCAGCATTGTCAAACTCTCTTGTACATTCAAACCAGGCCTTCAATACACTGCATGTTGCCTCTCCATTTGAGTTATTGGCTAGGTTGGTCACTGACCCCTAAAACAATAAAGGTATCTACTACATCTCTGGTTGTGCTCCTGAAGTGGATGGAGAGCACGATGCAGTTTCAGGCTCCATATTGAGTGATGACTCAATATGGCCAGATGTGCAATGGACATTGCCTCCAGGCTGGCTCTGTTTCATAGTGCTGAAGGGCACTGTGCACCAGGTCCGTGAAATACTGGAGCCTACCTTCCTAGCTTCTCTTTAGGATCAACAGTGCTGCAGCATGGTGGCTGCATGAAGGGCATACCAAGTGGAGCAACGATTACCAGAGTGATGTAAGTAGAACTTAACCACAGTTGGAATTATGGCCTGCTCCCATGAAGAGATAACATATATGGTATTGCAAACCTGGAGCTTCGATCTATTAACTGCAGCTCAAAGAGGAACTTGTGCATTGATGAGCATTAAGTACTGTACCTATATGCCTGATGATTATGCTGATATCTTTTCTATTCTAGATCATATGCAGAGGGATATTGAACATGTTAAAAGTCCTGGTAAACTTAATTCATTTTCTAAGTAGTTAATGAACATGCCTGTAAGATAAAGGAATGGCTCTCTCTTTTTTTTTTTTTTTTTTTTAAGATTCTATTTATTTATTCATCCATCGCCCCCCTGCTGCCCGCGCTCGCCGGGTCAGCCAACCACGCCGCGCAGGCGGGCCCGCCCCCACCAGGAGGCCCCGGGAACCGAACCCGGGGCCCCCCACATGGCAAACGGGAGCCCCACTGATTGAGCCACAGCTGCCTCCCAGGAATGGCTCTCTTAAGTCATCTTTCTTTTGTTTGCCATATGCTTGTCTTGTTGTTGCCTCTACTGTCTTTGTGAGTTTATGTCTAGGGCAGTGCCTCTCCATGCCTCTCCTAGCTGTCCTAAGCATAACCACTGCTGTGGGAAATGGGGGTGGCAGTGTATACCTAAACCCAGCAGGTCTACAATAATCTCTCCCTAGAGATAACCAACAGCATAATAGAACTCAAGGAAGCATGATGTTTCCCATCAACTCTGGGAGGATGCAGCCTCTGAAGGCACCTGGCCTTTCTCAATGCTCGTGGTCCAGTACGTCATGGCTAGTCCCCTTTTGGGGCCTGCTCACCACCATCCTCCTTGTCTTTTTAGTGGGACCATGTACCTTCAAAATTCTAACTAAGTTTATTTCTTCCAGAATCAATGCCTTCCAGAAAAAAATATTAGTCACGCAGGGATTTCATCTAGTTCCAACCACTGTATGGGACCCACCTTTGCTTGACCTCAATAGGATAGCCAGAGAGGTTTACGCTCTCCCAGGCAGGGACTACTGACCTACCCAGCAGGAACTAACTACAGAAGAATGATCATCGCCCCTCAGCACCCCCTTAAGAATAAGGGGGTGAACTCTCTAAGGGTGGCGTTGAGGCAGGTTAGCCAGGGAAATGAGGAGAAGATGAGCCACAATTTGGTCGACAGACAACATGGCTGCAAGACCTCGCTGAGACCTTGAGTTTAACCTTGAGGTCCCAGTTTCTTTTTCTGGGACCTCCCCTTGGCCCCGGATATTGCAAACAGGCCTCACCATTGGCCCCCATCATTGGTGGGGTAACCAAGAACAGCTGGGGGCCCCTCCCCTTAGCATTAGCAAGGGGGAGGAATAATTAACAGTTTAAAAGGTGACCACACAAGGCAGAGCTCGCACTCACTGCCTGGAGGAACCCGCACCAAATCTTGGTGCACATTTCCATCTTCCTCTCCCATTTCTCAACAAACTCTGTTCTTCTCCTCCATTTCCCAATAAATTCTTTTTACTGGCCTAACTAAACTGACATGTTCTTAAATTCTTTTATGCAATGCAGCCAAGAACCTAGAGGAATCCAACACTTTCCTGGCTTCATGAGGTGGGAACCTGTTTGGTAGCCTGAGGGGCAGATACCTGTCAAGTGTAGCTGGGTGGGGGAGCCAGGGGGAGCATAGGAAGAGAGGTGGAGGGGTTTCTAGCAGGAGGGGACCTCCTCTCAGTGTTTGGTACAATACTGAGGGACTCTCCCCCTTTCCCAGGTCAGGGTTGGCATAATCTTACAGCATCTTGCTTTGACTTCAGACTTGCATACCACACATTGCTGTTTTTGCATTGCCTTGATAGGAAATCACACAATGTGTCCTAGTGTGGAAGGCCAGGACAGTCCTTTGATTCGGATGCAGCAAGGTGAGTCCCTAGACCCAAGGGGCTGTGGCCACTGGACCCCTGCTTCCTTCTATACCATACTCCAGGACCCCAGAAGTCCCTTACTCCCCACCCACACCACTGGGCCTGAGCTTGTAGGCCGGGACCAGCTAGGAGGCAAGACCTGGAAGTACCTTGATTGGAAGCAGTGGGAGGAAGAGAGTACTGGCTGGCTGGGGCTGCCCCCTCAAGCCACCACACCCTGCCCAGACCACCAGGAGTCCCCCAAAATGCTCATTTTGAGTCTGGCCATTTAGGGCCTTCTCAAGGAGGAGAATAGCACATGACTTATCTTGTTGTTTGTTGCTGGGTTTTAGCGTCCAGAATAATCAGGCATGTGGAAGCTGGCAAGCTTTGGTATTCTGTCAGGATGGTTAGGGGTGGCCCAGGACTTCTGTCACACTCTGAGGGAAATGATACAATTCATGAAATCTCAAAGCCGTCTTCCAAAGCAGATAATTCCACCCCCATCTGGACTGTCCCTATCTGCCCATTGAGGCCATCTGCCCACCTTTTCCAGGACCTCTTGGAATGGCAAGTTGCTGGAAAGCCCCAGCAACTCTGACCACTTGCAGGGAGGGAAATGGAGGCCCATGGAACAGAAGGTGCTTGGCCAAGCAAGGGCGACAGAGTGCCTGGACCTCCCCGCACTCTTTGCCACTGATCACCCCTCCATGTGGGGACTGAGCCTCCCTGAAACCCTCTCTGTCCCCCAAGCAGGGCTGGGTGCCCATCTCACTGAGCCGCTCACAAATGGATACCACCCTGCTGCCCTCCCAAGGTGAGGGTCTCCTCTTCCCTTAGAGCTTAGCTGAGTGCTACCTCCCCCAGGAAGCCATCCTCACTGACTCCCCTGTGACCTGGGAGTGGACATGTGGGACAGATGGATAAGCCTTGGGGACTATGTGTTTCCCTCAAATTGGATAATAATTGTAGAAACATAATCTTTTTGTTTTTCTTTTTAAATATTCCTGATTTTATCTTCCATTCAATAGAAAAGTGAGATTTTTCATGATATAAACCTCTCATAGTGGGCAAACTCCAGAAAGTTCCATTAAGAAATGATAAGAGTCAGGGAAGCTTGGGCACCTCACAGACTTTGTCTCTTTTTTACTACCTTTTAGAATTAAAGGCATTTTCTTTTCTTTTCTTTTTTTTAAAGATTTATTTATTTGTTTATCCCCCCCTTGCTGTGTCCATTTGCTTTGCATTTTTCTGTTTCTGTTTGTCTCCGTTTTGATGGGCCATCTTCTGAGTCAGCTCACTGTGCCTCGTGGGTCATCAGCTCACCACGCCATGCGGGCTGACTTGCCTTCACCAGGAGGCCCTGGGAGTTGAACCCGGGGCCTCCCATATGGTAAACGGGAGCCCAACCAATTGAGCCACAGCCACTTCCCAAAGGCTTTTTTTTTTTAAAGTTGCCGGTACTTCCAATGAGCTGGATGTTTGGGGGAAAAGAATTTTCCCAAGAATGTGTTCTTTCTTAGGTGTCTATTTTGTAAGCATGATGGGATACAGTATAGAGAATCTTGCTTTGCCAGGTAATGGAGTAGACATTGCTCATGTTGATTTTTTGCATACCTGGAGGGTTGGGGTACTCACTACTGCCTTCTGCTGCAGAACAGCCCTGCCTGTGGTCCCCCAAGGGGTTGGGCAACTGACGCTCATCCCACCCACCCCCAGTACACCTCTTCTCCCCGTAGAGGGAGCAAGCTCACACCCGCTGGACTGAGAGTTGCAAGGGCAGTGGCCACTGATGGCTCAGCTGCTACAGGCTGCCCCAGCCCTCCACCCGCACACCTTGGCTAGTCCTCCCAACCATGCGCCTGGTCTGAGCAAAGGTGTTGCGGCAGGGTGATGGGCTGGGCGTCCTGCCTGGCCAGCAGCGGTATAAGCGCGTTGTGCCTTTGACTTTCAGGAGAGACAGGCTGAGAGATGGAAGGGTTAACCCTGGCAATATCGAGCTACCTCCCCAACAAAGGTTCAAAAATGATGACCAGGAGATGATGGGACCTGATGAAACCATGTGCTTCCCTGGAGGGTGACACAGGACAACAGATACATGTAACAGATACCATCATGTGCCTACTACATGCCAGGGCCGTCCAGGAGCTGGGGACACAGTGTGTCCCGGATGGAGACAGGACTGGTTGGGGGCTAGGCTCCTGCTCCACCGCCCCCAGCCTGCCTTCCTCCACCTCACCAAAACCTTCACCTGCTCACTTTGCACAGTGAGAGGATGGGTGACTGTTTGCCTGCCTCTCAACTCTTTTCTGTATCATCAGAATTTTCTACAGTGAGCCTGTATCTATTGTACAATCAGAAAACAAGGAAACCAATAAAAGAGCTAAACACCACAGGTGTGTAAGTGATTACAAACATCCGCAAGACCCATGCATGTAGACCCACCCCTTATCTTACAGATGGGGAAACTGAGGGTCAGAGAAGGAGAACTACCTGGTCCAAGGTCACTGGGCTATTAGAATTATGCCTCATTAGGATGCTCTAAGGAGTTAATATCTAATGATAGAACTCCAGGTGGCACCCCCCCCCACTGTGTGTGGCAGCCCCCCAGTGGGTGATGGGCCTGTTTTTGCAGTGGCCTGAAGCTGCTCCCAGGACAGCCAGGAGGTAAGAGGATACACAGGTGGGTCAAGGGCAATTTAGAGGCTTAGCGCACATGAACTTAAGCTTCTTTGCTGCCCAGCACCTGCCAAGTGAACAGGGAGGGAGCCCCGAGCCTCTGGGTCTTGCCTCGCCCCTCCCCTCCCATCCCATGCTCCCTGCCCTTCTTGTCCCCCAAGCCTCCACATCTACCACGGGCTCAGCAGAGACCCAGGAGGCCACTCAGACCTCCTCAGTCCCTAAGGCTCAGGATATTGTAGCCCCTGCCTCTTCATGCCACCCTGGCTTCACCTTGCCCCTACTTTCGGGTTGGCCTTAGGTAAGCCCCACTCCTCTCTGGGCCCCCGTCTTTTCCCCCCATCTCCTCCAAAAGGGGTTGAACCGGAGAGTCCCAAGAGCCTGGGATGGCAGATGGCAGCCATGCCTGCTAAGGCCCAGAACGTTCTGTCTGGGAGGTACCTCAGAGGCCCAGGCCGGGCCTGGCTGGCCACCTTTGGGGGAAGCATGCCTGGGGGCTTGCCAGGGGCGGTAGCATCTGGATGCAGTCCACAGGTGGGCTCCCTTGCAAGGCCTGCAAGGCAGGCCGAGGCCCCAGCCAAGTGAAGAGATCAGCCTGACGAGGGTACTTGGAGGCTGCCCATTTTACAGAGGGGGAGACTGAGGCCCAGGAAAGCTCTGCCTCCCCAGAGCCACATAGCTCATCCCAGACCTTCTCCTTAAAGCACGGGTCTGGGGACCCTGGACAGGCTACCACACCTCTCTTTGTTTCTCTTTGCCCATTTGCAAAATCGATGTGACAATGCTCCTGGACTCGATCTAAGGGAGGAGAAAAGGACAGTATTGGGACAATCAAAAACATTGGAATGCAGCCTGGATCCTTTATAAAATGTGAACTTGAACTTGATAGCTATACTTAAGGTAGTTACATAAGTGAATATCCTTGTTCTTAGGAAATGTACATGGAAGGATTAGGTGTTCAAGGAGCATGATGTATACAACTTACTCACAAATGTTTAGAAAATAGACAAACAGATCGATTGATAGGTAGGCAGGTAGGTAGACAGATATAGTTAATAGGTAGATGGATAATAGATGGTAGGTAGATGATTAAATAGATAGGTAGGTAGATAGATAATAGATCAAATGATGTAGCAAATTGTGGCAAAATGTTAAAAGTCAGTAAATCTGGGTACCTGGGTAGGGAGTATGTTGGAGTTCTCTGTATTGTTTTTGTATTATTTTTGCAACTTTCCTGTAAGTTTGAAATTATTTCAAAATTAAAAGTTTAAAAACCATAATCAAAGCGGGCATGATGAGGGCTCCTCCTGGGCCGAAGGAGGGATGAAATGAGAGCTGCTTCAAAGCCTTTCGAGTGGGGCGAGGCAAGGTCAGAGATCAGCAAGCAGGAGCTTTATGACCATGCCTACGGGAGCAAGTTGGCAGGGAGATGGAATGTGGGAAAGTCTGATCTGAGCCCCTGCCCTGCTCCAGGTCTGTGATCGGTGCCTTTACTCATTGCTGTCGGCTTCGCTCTGGTGAGTGGTTGCCTTACTCAGTTGTAAGGGACAGAAACCCAGTTTAAAGCAGCTCAAGGAGAAGAAACCCAGGGGGCCCTCCTGATGGAGGTGTCTGCAGGGGTCTGTCCCTCTCTCCATCTCTCAGGGTTATAGAAATACCCCACCCCACGCCAGGGAAGATGGCAGGTGACAGCTTTAGTGCTCTGAGAAGGATCTCACAGTTCATGGGCCAAGAGGAAAGGAGAGAATCTGCCCCACCATCCTAACACCTCATCTCAGGTGTTCTGGTTTGTCTCTTTGTGGACCCCAGAAAATTCTGTCCTTAAGCTAACCCATTCCTGTGCCTGTCCCCACAATGTAGATGAGGCCTTTTGATTAGCTTCAGTTAAGGCACCTGTATTAGCCAAATGAGTGCTGATGCAAAGTACCAGAAATCTGTTGACTTTTATAAAGGGTATTTATATGGGGTAGAAGCTTACAGTTACCAGGCTATAAAGTGTAAGTTTCTTCCCTCACCAAAGCCTGTTGCCACGTGTTGGAACCAGACAGCTGCTGATGTTTGCCAGGGTTCAGGCTTCTTGGGTTCCTCTCTTCCCGGGGCTCTGTTTCTCTCTGGGCTCAGGCTAGCCTCGCTCTACAAGGCCAGCTGTAGACTATCAGGCGAATGGCTCCTCTCTTTTCCTGGGGCCTTCTCTCCTTCCTCAAGACCAAGCTCCTTTGTGTGCTTACTTCCCCCAGCTCCAGCATTAAAACTCAAACTGTGTCCTTTGCCATGTCTTTTATCTTTGATTCCCCACCCACCAAGGGACAGGGACTCAACATCCTACTGACATGGCCTAATCAAAGCCCTAATCATAATTTATTCACACCCAGAGGAACAGACCAGTTTATAAGCATAATCCAATATCTATTTTTGGAGTTCATAAATAATATTAAACTGCTACAGCATCTTTAATATATCACTTGATTAGATCGCTTTAGGGTCTTTGACTGGAGTACCTCAATGAGACGTGACCCAGGTTGGGTCTCCACACTCTTGCTGGTTAATTTTGTTTCTTGCTGGTTCTTATATAAACTGAGAACTGGATGCAGAAACATAGAGAAAGACAGCTGTCATTCTGACCCTGCCATGTGAGAGAGAGGATGCCAGATCACCTACAACTGCAGGAAGACAGAGAAACCCTGAGAGTCAGAGAGAATGGGCCACGATTATGCCCTGACACGTGCTTGATCACCCACTGCTGAGTTCCGAGAGAAAGCATCCTTAGATAACACTGCCAAGTACCTGATCCCCTCAGCTGCAATTCGGTGAGTGAGCATCTCTGATGATGCCTTGATTTGGACATTTTCACAGCCTTGGAACTGTAAGCTTTTCCCCTAATAAATACTCTTTATAAAAGCCAACCCACTTCTGGTATATTACATTGGCAGCCTTTGGCAAACTAGAACATCAGGGAAGCTGCTGAGTGGCCTGGCTTGGAACATGTCTTTACCCTGGATCCATCACTGAGGCCAGGCAGAGGGGCAGAGCTGCTCGGATTGGCCAGTGTTCTGGGTACGTGCTGCCAAATAAGCACCGTGACAGCTGAGAATAACAGCATTTATTTATTTAGTTCATGGATCTGCAGCTTTGGCAGGGATGTAGCATCAGCTGAGTGGTCCAATCAGTGATCAGCGTGAGAGGACTAATTGGTGCGAGTTGTCAATTCCTCTCCACAGGGGCCTCTCTGCGTGGCTGCTTGAGCTTCCCTACAGTGTGGAGGCTGGGTTCCCAGGGGAAGCATTCCAAGAGACAGGAAGCAGAAGCTGCCTTGGCCTGGAAACATCGTTTCCGTCATGATCTATCCATCAAGACCTCACCCCTTGATGGGAGGATGGGTGACAGATTTGGGAAACGTGTTTCAAAACTGCTGTGGCCGGCCTGGGTCAGATGCTCCCTGGTGTCTAAAGCCTGTACTTCCGACCCTAGCACTGGGCCAGGCTGGTCCCAATTAATTCTCAGGGATCTACCTGGCACCCGAGCAGCAGGAACCTGCTCTGAATTAGAAAACAAAAACTAGGTTCAGACCCAAAATGTAAGTGTGATCCTATTGTTCTTTGTTAAAACACAGACACACTGACAGACATCTACGCTCACTGAGGGAAAGCTGGACTGACACTCTCCTGGGTGCTGGGTGGGGATTACAGGTTGTGGTCATATTTTTCTTGCTTATCCACATTTTCTAAACTGTTTAAAACAGTAAGGGAGCAGGGTGAAGGCCTCTTGTATGAATTTGGAAAAGCCACCTCCTGGAAGGCCACAGCCTTGAGGCCAGAATATGGGTGGGAACTCCGTGTACCTACAGGCTCTTGGGGTCTTTATGCAGTGCACAATCAATGCAACAGTCCATGGCAGACCTGGTAGGGAGTGCGTCACTACAGACTTCAGAGGGCTGAGGGCTCGCAGGTCCACTTTGCCTTCCCTCTCTTGAAGCCAGACTTGAGCCCCTCCTCAGCTCTTTCTTGAAACCAAAGCTCCTTCCTTGGCTCCCAGTTTTATTTCAGCCATTCATCAAATCCCCATCAGGGGCTTCTCCATGCCTAGGCCTGGGCCTCACACAGTTGGACTCCTGGCTCTGCATGGGCCAGTTCGGGAATGGGGTTGGAGGGCTGCTGTGTCACAGGCAGATGCAACCCTCCCCCCCCCCGCCCCCAGGAATTCCACAGGGCCCAGGAATAAGACCCTCAGTCCTCAGTGGAGGCATCAAGGTCCCTGAGTTCTGACTGTGCCCCCACCCACCAACCTTTTCTTCTGTGGCTCCCCCATGGTGCTTTGGCTGTACTGCCTTTCTTAGCCCCATTCCAGCAAGCTCTGTGGCTCTGTGGCATTGCCTGAGCTTCCATATTGGGCTCGGGGCCACCTCCTGCAGGAAGGACTCCTTCATGCTGGGTTGGGGCAGAGTGTGAACTTGGGCCCTCAGTCCTTCCTCAGTGGACAGCTTGTACCTCCAGGGTGGGAACCACACCAGGTCCATCTCTATGACCTCAGAGCCCAGCATGGGGCTGGGTACAGAGTAGGTGTCACCAACAGTTTGTGGAATAAGTGAGAAATGGTGCAGGTAAATAATTTTTATGACATGTCTGGAAAGCGCCACTGTTCTTTTCCAGCTTCTCCAGTCACTGAACCAAGCAGTGGCGAAGAATATGGTATTGGGCCTCAGATGACTGTGATGAGTTGAAGCTATGTGTACCCCCAGAAAAGCATGTTCTTAAAAGCCAGTCCATGTCTGTGGGTGTGAACCTATTTTAAGTGGGGCCTTTTGATTAGGTTATCTCAGTTAGGGCTTGGCCCAGGGTGGATCTTAATCCTCTTACTGGAGTCTTTATAAATGGAATGAATACAGAAAGAGAGAAAGGGAGAAAGCCGTGGAAGCCAGAAGCTAAAGCGATGAAACCTAGAAGAGAAGGGAAAGATGCCACCATGTGCCTTGCCATGTGACAGAGGAGTCCAGGATCACTGGCAGCCAGTCTTTGGGGAGAAAGCATCTTCTGATGATGTCTTGATTTTGGACCTTTTCACAGACTCAGAACTGTAAGCTTATGAGATAATAAATCCCCATTATAAAAGCCAACCCATTTCTAGTATATTGCCTTTGGCAGCTGAGCAGACTAGAACAGGTGACCTTGAGCTCAAATCCTGGCCCTACTCCGTGACCTTGGGCAGCTCACCTGGAGCAGATGCTGCCATATCCACCACATCTCCTCTTCCAGGTCCATTTGTGGAGTCTCTCATGGCCCAAGGCTTCCTCTGGGGTCCAGAACCCCTCTGCCTGTGCAGGGCAGGCTGGAACTGCTGGGGAATAAGTGCTCACAGGAGCAGTGACAATCACTAGTAGGAAGATAAACACCCGCTGCCTTGGCCTTCAGGCACACCCAGCTTGGTCCTGGGGTTCTCAACCTCCCAGAACACCACGATCAGACAAGGCCACTCTGGAACCATGAGGAAGTGAGTCAAAAACAATAAGGGGGGAAGCAGCTGTGGCTCAATCAGTAGAGCTCCCGTTTACCATATGGGAGGCCCCGGGTTCGGTTCCCGGGGCCTCCTGGTGAAGGCAAGCCCGCCCGCATGGCGTGGTTAGCTGACCCAGCGAGCACAAGCAGCAAAGGGGGGATAAATGAATAAATAAATAATAAAAAAAAAAATCTTCAAAAACAATAAGGGGACCCTCCTACAAAGGTGTGTCCTTGGACATGTAAGAATTGGAGGCAAAGAGATGTGGGTTTGGAGAAGTCTGGAGCCAGCTTGCTGCCCATAGTCTCAAGATCACCCTTTCCCACACAGAAAAAAAAAAAAAAAAAAAAAAGCGGGGGCAGGGAGCGGATGTGGCTCAAGTGATTGAGCTCCTGCCTCCTACATGGGAGGTCCCGGGTTCATTTCCTGGTACCTCCTGAAAAACAAAAAAAACCAGACAACAAGCAAAACAAACGAAAAAAAAAAAAAAAAAAAAAAAAAAAAACTCAGTGAAGCCGATGTGCCTCAGTGGTTAAGCGCCAGCTTCCCACATTTGAGGTCTGGGGTTCAATCCCCAGCCCCAGTGCCTCAAAACAAAACAAAAAACAATAACAAAAAACACAAAAATCAAGACCACATCACAATCTTGTCCGGGTTCAGAAAAATCCAGGTCACTTTGTGTGGTGGTTTGGAGCTGTATGTACCCCAGAGAAACATGTTCTTAAACTTAATCCATTCCTGTGGGTGTAAACCCATTGTAAGTAGGACCTTTTGGTGAGGTTATTTTAGTTAAGGTGTGACCCACCTCAATCAGGATGGGTCTTAACCCTCCTACTGGAGTCTTTTATAAGCAGAATGAATTTCAGACAGATAGAGAGGAGGCCAACAGGGAGCAGCCAGACGCTGATCACCAGGAAAGCTGGAAGAGAAGGAAGGGGCCAGGGGAGGCTGCCATGTGCATTGCCATGTGACAGAGGAGCCCAGGAGCTAGGATCACTGGCAACCAGCCCCAGAACGCCAGTCTTCAAGAGGAAAGCATTGCCTTATTGATGCCTCAGCATAGGGCTTCTACCCTCAATCCATGAACCAATAAAATCCCCTTGTTTAAGCCAACCCACTGCATGGTATTTGCTTGAGCAGCCCAGGAGACTAAAACACTGTGCAAATGGGAAAAAGACTAAACATCCCTCTCTCCTGGGTGATGTGAGTGGCTGCTGCCTCTTTACCAATTATAGCTTTATCCATGTCTCATTCCTCGCACCTTCTAGAAAAAGTTATCGAGGTACCAAATCATAGAATTATTATTTCCCCCTGCACTGCTTCCGATTAGCATCCATTCCAGCCCTGCTTCCATGAACCCTCCTCCAAGTCGCCTAACACAAGCCCAAATCCTGCTCCAAGTCCTCATTTCTAACCCTCTTACTGAGATGCCCCACGTTGCCTGGGCCTTGTGCTATCCCTTATTGCCACAAGTCTATAATCCCCACTTTGTTTAACTACAAGTGAGTCCCTAGTGGTGTCCCCCACAAGTTGCCTATAAAGCTAAGTTGCTGAATAAGCCACCCATGTATTGCTTTCTTCCCTTTTCCATCTTATTTCTACTCCTCTACACGATGCTTCCAGGATCACCTCTCAAATCGCTTGCATTTGAGTCCTTGTATCAGAATCTGCCACTGGGGGCACCCAACCTAAGACAGCACTCCCTGCTCTGAGCAAAATGGGGGGGAGAAACTTCCACAGAGGTTTTGTGAAGACAGAAAAAGGAGCCCCGTAGGGCACTGGGCTGGGGGCCACACAGGGTTCACTGACACTTCTCTGACTCTTGGAAACGGGGTGCTTTGAGACGAGACCCCAATATTATTTTTCCTAGAAGTGGGATGCGGTGTTGATTCAAAGGGCTCAGCAATGTTCAGCTGCTGCCTATTTGAGGGAAGAGGGTTTTTTTTGGGGGTAATTTACTCCTTGAGTTTTGATCAAACAAAGAGAAAACCCAGCTCCCTTTCTGGGAGGAGACAATATGGTGGGCCTCCCGAAGTGAAAGTCTGCTTTTATAGAGGACAGAGCAGAAGCTCTGAAGACAATGCTTTCTGGGAGGCAGGCTTGACTCTAGCAGGAAAGGGGAAGGGCTTTTTTGAGGCCCTCCCAGAAATACTGAGAACCTGGATTCCAGGTATGGCCGAGGCAATCCATTTTTTTTTCTTTTTTTAAAAATTTATTGAAGTATCTCATTCATACATGAACATACGTAAACAATAAGTGTATAGTAAAAGTTGTAAACTTGCAAAGCAAACATGCATAACATCACTCAGGGGTTCTGTACATTACCCTACCATCAACACCTTGCATTGTTGTGAAACATTAATTACAAACTATGAAAGGGCAATCCATTTATGAAGGATGTAGGTTGGTTCCTGCAAAATAGTGATGGCTAGGCAGGGTCGGGGCAGCAGTTAGCATGCTTTCAGGAGAAGGAAACAGAAAATCTGACTTCAGATGAAGTTAATTCACTCACAGACTGCTTTAGATGAAGCCTGATCTAGTGGATGGAAGGCATCATTAGAGATAAGGTTTCTTTCTACCTTCATGTTCTGTATGGACTTCCCTTGGGGGCTGGCTCTTCCTCTGGGTTCCAAGATGGCTGCCAGAGCTCCCTCCATTGTATCCAGCAGAGATGAGAGACCATCTTGGATCACATGCCTGCCCTGAACCAATCTCTGTGGCCAACAGAACGGCATAAGCTGATTAGCCTAGCCTACATCCCGGGCTCCACCCCTGAAGCCCAGGGTGTAGTCCACTTTCCTGTAAACCTTTGACTTTGCAGAAATCTAAGGCTGCTGGGAATGGGGAAAGGGAGAACCAATACTGAGAAAAACACTGAAATGCATCCCTTGCAGAGGGAGGGGTGTGGCCTTGGGCTTGAGGGGACCAGATGACCCACATCCAGCCTCCACTTCTTCTTCTTTGTGAAGGACTTCTCCGCTACTGTCCTGTGTCCCAGTGACACAGCTTAGGTTTGCCTGCTTGCACCAGTTCAGAGGGGCTAAGTCAAGCTTGGGGGCAGCAGAGAGTGGGACAGATGCTGGGAGGAGCTGCTGAGAGCAGGGACAGTAGCATGGATGTGCTACCTGTTCCGGGAGCCCCCCGGGAAGACTCATGGCCAGGGGAGCACCATCAGGGGCCTGAGCACACTAAAGGGTTCAAGGGAAATGGAGCCCCTGCAAGTGGGAAAAACTGGCATTTGAATGCCATCTGGGTTACCGGGCTGTTGTCTTTATGGTGAACATGCTGCCTCCCCATTATGGGGACAGTTGAAAAAATTGGAATACAGACTGTAAGCTTTTTGTCGATGTTAAAGTTCTTGAACTTGCTAACTGCACTTCAGGAGGTTACAGAAGTGAATATCCTTGTCTTTAGGAAATGAACAAGGAAATATGAGGTGGCAAAGGAGTATGCAATCTATGTTCGATTGTTTAGAAAATCGGTGATAGATATAAATATAGATATTAATAGATGATAGATGGTGGATGGATAGATAGATGGATGATAGGTAGATAATAGAAGATAAAATGAAATAGCAAATAGCAAAAGTGGCAAATTGTTAAAAGTTGGTAAATTTGGGTATCTGGGTAGGGGCTATATCAGAGTTCTCTGCATTGTTTTCGTATTATTTTTGCAGCTTTCCTGTACATTTGAAATTATTTCAAAATGAAAGGTTTAAAAAACAAAAAGATGTAGTCTCGCCTGAAGGCTGCTGGGCGCCTCTCTGTCCTCCATCAGAGCTTTGCACCTGATGAGCTGGGCAGAGAGCCCAGAAATCCATCAGCTCAGCAGGGTGGGGCCCTGCGGCCAGAGGGGGTAGGGAGACACCCATTTTCCAAGAAGGAATGTGCAGAATGTGGGGTGAGAGCCAGCCTGCTCCCCCAGGGCCTGCCTCCTGAGCAGGCATCCCCGCTTCTCCTGGCGGCCACCTGGCCCCGAAAAACCCTGGGCTTACAGGAGGATGCGGTGTGCCCTCTGGCAGCTCCCTGTCTTCCTTGGAACCCTCAGTTTCCTCCACTGTGAAATGAGGGTGGGGCTTCCTCCCACCTGGGGAGATGGGGGATGTGAGAAGGGTTGGGGGGGGCAGGGTGGCAGCCTGCGCAGACGGGGCCCACTGCGTCCAGCCTCTTGTCGTGGCTGGCTGCCTTGGAAACCGTCACTGCCTTGTCCCCAGGTGGGGACCAGTCTGGACCCAACCCACTGAAAGCCAGGTGCTGCCCGTAGGGGTCCCACTGGTTGAGAGCTTTGAAAGTTTTGGGCACTGGGCTGGGTGGGTACCACGGAACTTCTCTCCCAATCCCAGAGCTGAGGAGACCGAGGCCTGGAGAAGTTTGATGGCAGGAGTGGCGGTGACTTCTCCTGCTGACTCTGCCTGCTGAGAGTCCCATAAACGTGTGTGTGGCGGGGGAAGTCACAGGACAGGGGCCAGAGAGCTGGAGGGCTCGGTAGTGTCCACGAAGCAGTCATGCAGCAGATGCCCCACGCTGGGCCGTGAGCTCTCCCTGGCCACCTTCCTGGAAAGACCGTCTGGAAGGAGTTTGCCCAGATGGAGCCAGCGGCCCCAGGAGGGGATGAGCCTCAGCTTCCGTCTCTGGACACCCAAAGACCCGGACCGGCTGCTCCGATTGCCCCATCAGACTCCAGCAGCGAGGGGGGGTTGCAGAGCCTGGAGGCCCCCAGGGCGGCAGGGAATGCAGGGGTCAGCAGTCCCAGCAGACGCACCATGTGTCTTGCCATGTAGCAGAGATGCCAAGGATCTCTGGGAGCCAGTTTGGGAAGAAAGCATCTCCCTGATGATGCCTTCATTTGGATGTTCGCACAGCCTCAAACTGTAAGCTAAAAAATGCCCACTGTTTAAAGCCAATCCATTTCATGGGACCTGTTTGGAGCAGCCTAGGAAACTAAAACAGGAAACAAGGCTGCAAGTGAGGGCACTGCCAGAGCCTACAGGGTGTTGTCCACCTCCAATCCCAGAAATCCAGGGCGGCACCCAGCCGGCCTCACCCTCTGCAGGCCACCAGGGCCTGGACCAACAAGGCACGGTGGATGAAATGGACGAGCAAGAGAAGGAAGCGGCGCAGCTGTACCCTTGCTATTGGTGTGAACTTGGGCAAGTGCATTTCCCTCTCCTGGCCTCAGTTTCACTTCCTCTCAGAAGACCCTGTGAGAGCTGACACTCTCTCAGGGGGTGGCTGGACAGGGCGCCCTGCTCCCTGGACGAGGCCCTCTGGGAGGCTGGCTCGTTCCTCTTCCCCAGCACCCCGACTTCTGGGCCAGGTGGGGACGTGTGTGCCCAGATGAGGCTGTCGGCAGTCGCCTGGCACCCATGGCAGGACAGGGCTCTACCGCCAGGCCGGAAGACTTCATGTTGAGTGAAATAAGCCAGACAGAAAAGGACACATATTGTGAGACCATGCGGATATGAAATAAAAATTAGGATAAGCAAACTCATAGAGTTAGAATCTAGAATAGAGTTTACCAGGGGATGGGGTGGGGGTAGGGAATGGAGAGTTAATGCTTAAGTTGTACAATTTCTATTTGGGTCGATGGAAAAGTTTTGGTAATGTTTGTTGGTGATGGTAGCACATCATTGTGAATGTAATTAACAGCATGGAATTATATATATGATTGAGGTTAAAAGGGGAAATGTTAGATTGTACATATATTGCTAGAAAATATTTTTTAAAAATTCACAGGACTGTCCAAAGTAAACCACCATGGACTATATACTTAATAGTACACATATAAAAGTGTTCTTTCATGAACTATAACAAATGTACCACACTAATGCAAGGTGTTAATAATAGGGTGGTGTGGCAGTTTGATGTAATTATGAATTCCAAAAATATAATTGGATCATGCTTGTAAACTGATCTGTTAAACTGGGCATGATTAGGTTAGGATTAGGGCATTAAGCCCCACCCCTTGGTGGGTGGGGAATCGAATATAAAAAGCAAGGCAAAGGACAATTGAAGCAGTCTTCTGAGAAGCAGTTTTGATATTGGAAAGAAGGCCCCAGGAGAAGAGAAGCAAGCCGTTTACCTGATCGTCTACAGCTGACCTTGTGGAGGAAACAGGAGCTAAGCCCGGAGAGAAACGCAGCCCCGGGAAGAGAGGAACCCCAGAAGCCTGAACACTGGCAAACGCCGGCAGCTGTCTTGCTCTAACACGTGGCAATGGACTGTGGTGAGGGAAGAAACTTAATGCTTTATGGCCTGGTATCTGTGGACTTCTACCCCAAATAAATACCCTTTATAAGGACCAACCCATTTTTGGTATTTTACATTAGCACCCCTTTGGCTGACTAATACAGGTGGTATGCGGGAACTCCATATTTTATGCATGATTTTTCTGTAAATCTACTTCCCTAAAGAAAAAGAGGGGGGACACCCAAAACCCAAGTCTGCTCACGTCCCTCCTCTGCTGCTGCCTCTCTCAGCACAAAGCCAAAGGCCTTTGGAGTATGAGGAGACAGGGGTGGCCTCCCAAGACGCCCCCCACCCCTGCTGCTCCATCCAGCTGCACCAGTCTCCTCGCTTCCATGCCCCACTCCTGGCTCCCTCCTGCCACAGCCACAGCCACCCCACTGAACATCATGCTCAGCTCCTGACCTCACCTAGGGCATCCTCCTTGGGACTCCCTGGTGACCCTCCTACTCAGCCTGCCTCACCCCATTCCCCTGCCCCTTTTTTCTCTCCAACTCCTGTTTCACTTCCCCTAACTCCACCCTTACTTATTCAATGCCTCCCTGACAAGGGTGTCAGTCCCATGAGGGAGAATTTTGTTTTGGTTCCGCTGTCTTCAGGGCCCAGCACATTGTCCAATGTACACAGTTGGCACAGAGTAGATTTTTCTTGAACAAGTGGTGGTTGGCTAAATGGGTAGATGGATGGATGGTTGGATGGATGGATGAATGGATGGATGGATGGATGGATGGATGGATGGATGGATGGACGGATAGATGGACAAATGGATGGATAGTTGAATGGCTGACTGGCTGGCTGGCTTCCAGCTGTAACCATAGCTTGTGGGTTTACATTTCCTGCCTCTACCCCTTTGCCACCCCTAGCCCCAGGCCCCCCTGTGACTGATAATGACGTTGAGTGTAATGCTGTAGCTAACTCCTGAGCAGCTGAGTGGGCACCATGCCCTGCCTCATCAGCTCATGGACACACTGAGGGACGGAGTGACCCATCTGAGGTCACAGTAGATGTCTTACATGTGGGGACTCTGGCTAAGATGGGCAGGGGGGTGGGGGGAGGACTGAGCTCGGTAGGAGACATGGCCTGTGAGGACCCCTCAAACAGTCTATGGGCCTTCAAACACCCCAGCCGCCTGCCTGGTACTGCCATGCCCAGGGATATGTCCCAGGGCAAGAGACCTCATTGCACCTACCCCCACAACCCCCACAGCCCCACCAGGAGCTGGCTGTGGGGCTCGGCAGGGGGCTGACTCCTGTCTCAGTTTCCTCAGCTGCCCAGAGGGAACACCCTGGGGTGGGGCTGAGATAACAGAAATGGTGGTCACTGGAGCACAAAGAGGACAAAGCCCCAGCCCTGACGAGCTTCTAGTGCCTGGCCCATCGTGTGGAGAATGCTCTGAAGGCAGCGAATGGAGGAGACGGAAGCGCGTCAGAACTGAGCGAGGGTGAGGGCAGGAGTTGGCAGCAGGTGGGGGCCGGCAGAGCCGGGTGCTGTCCCCTCACTGCTCTGCTGAGTGGGACGAGAGGCTTGGCTGCATTTCCTTGAGAAGCAGAAGGAGGCGACCAGCAGTGCCAGACTCTCCCCATCCTCTCCACCGGGCAGGCTGGGTCCACCTGTGCCTCAGTTTCCTCCCGTGTGAATGGAGCAAGAATGCCACCACGGGTGGTGAGCACTCACAGATGTCAGGACACCCGGATACGTTCCTGGTGCTTGACAGGTAGTGCTGCCTGCCTGGGTGGACACTCAAGGGAACAGTAGGGGCTCCTCATGGGCTCGCCTGAGCCTGGCCCACCTCACCTGTGGCCAGGTGCTCATCTTTGGTTCCTGAGCACCCAAGGTGACCGACCCCCAAGGTTGTAGAGGGCTAGGCAGAGTGGGGTGTCCTGCGTGACTTTGCAGATGTTGGAGGGTGGGGGTCCGGGGTGATGTCCACCTTTCCAGCAGGACCCCACCTCCCTGGTGGGATGGACAGTCCTCCATCTCGGGTCCCTAAATACCTCCACTCTTTCTCTCAGAGGCTTTGGGGCTCATGTGCAAAACAAAAGCCCTTCCACCCCAAAACTTCATCCCATCTTCCAACTGCCCCGTTTTGCGTGGTCTAAGCACTGGGCCACCTCTGAGCAGAGCATCTTCATGGGACAGCGTCCCTGTGCTTCTCACACAGGGTATGGACAAACATCTATCCTCCAGGCTCCAAGCTTGGTCTAAGCCCCGGCTGTGTGCCTCCTGCACCCACATCCTTGAGCTGTAGTCTAGACAACCCCTTCCCCTCACCACCAGCTGTGTGCTTTGGAGCAGATGACGTCCCTCTCTGAACCTCAGTTCCTTTATCTCTTGCCATGAGGATCAAATGAGCTGAAGCCGGCTCAACACCACACCAGCAGACACCCCTCCGCCATCTGATCTGCTGCATGGGGAGATGTTGCCTCAGTGGGGCTGGACAAAGAACTCTAAGACCGTGCAGCCCTCCTGCCAAGGGTTGGCATTTATTGATGCAGACAAGCGCTGAGTGCCAGCTCTCGGGGCCGATGGCCACACAGCCTCACACCCCCACCACAGGATAGCTGGGGTGGGCCTCCAGGCAGAGCTGCAGAGCCAGGAGAGCAGGCCTGGCCCCCAGACCCCAGCCACTCACCCCTCCCTGCTGGGGAGCTGGACCAGCTGGGCTGTGGGCTACAAGGTGGGCTGGAGGAGGGCCAGCCCCCCACATGCCTCCTCCAGGAAGGACAGAGGACGTGAAGTCCAGGGGCATCGGCATCTGTTCGGCTTTGCACAGCGTAGACGGGCAGGCAGGGGCCATGGCCTTAACAGGTTGGGGTCCAATGTTCCAGGCCACAAGCTGTGCCCAAGTGTCAGGTCTCCTTGTGCTCTTCAGAGGCCGCCTCCATCGTGCTGCCTCTCTGAGCCAGTTTTCAGTTTGAGTTGCACCCAGACCTGCAGGGCGACCCAGGACAAGCACCACCTCTCTCTGGGCCTCGGTTTCCTCGTCTCTGAAGTGCTGAGTGCGTCGAACCCTGGGCAGGTGACCCAGGTCAGGGCTGAGCCCACCCCCTCAGCAGCCCTTCCCACCCGAGGTCCCATTCTGCGGTGGCAGCAGGAATGCGGCTTAAGTGGCTGCAGGTGGTGGGGGGATACGTGCTGCACACCCAGGACACGGGGCCCAGGGGTGGCGTCCAGGAGTCACATTCCAGCCAGCTGAGGCTCGGCTCACGGAGTGGCCTGTGCATGGGTCTGGGGAGGTGAGGGCCCTGGGCTGGGCCGGGCCGTGTCCCTGCGGGCGGCGGCGCCCAGGGCCTCCAGCCACCGCTGCTGCAGCTCGACGGTCATGGTGCTCAGGTAGAGTGGCGGCTCCAGGGCCTGCTGCAGCCTCACGATGTGCTTGGCGTCACACTTCTCCACAGGCTCAGGCACGCTCACCGTGCAGCCGGGAAGGGGGATGGTGCGGGGCTGAGGGCCACCCTGCAGCAAAGTAGGTTGGGGGGCTTGAGCGAGACAGGAGCTTCCCCTTCTTCCCCTGCTGGGGGCTCAGCTGGGACCTGAGGACAATGCTCCTTCCCTCGGGGGCTCTGGGTCCTTGCCACCCCTGGCCAGATGGGAGTTGGGGGTGGGGGGCAGTGAGAGTTCCCGAGCCATGTTTAACATGTGCTGTGGGGAGCAGATGTGGCTCAGTGGTTGAGCACCAGCTTCCCACATACAAGGACCTGGGTTCAATTTCTGGCCTGGGTACCTCAAGAAAAAAAAAAGAGTTCTACGGTCCCCCAGGGATGAGTGAATGAACAAAGGAACGAATGAATGAATGTATGCGGGAAGGAGAGGTGTTGCTCATCCCCCTTTCCCTGGGGGTGGGGAGCAGAGGGGAGTGACTCTGGGTAGGAGGGGGAGTTGGAATTGGCCCTTCCCTTCTCTCTGCCCCTCCCATGAGGTTGTGCTGATGGCTGGGGGTGGGGGGGGTGGTCCTGGGGAAGCCCCACTCCCCTCTAATTCTTGGCAGGGTGGGCAGGACCCAGGCCCAAGCCACACCCCATGAGCTTATTTTGTTTCTGGGGTGTCTACTTTCACTGCTGCTTCTCTTTCTGGCACTCACCCGACCTGGGCTGCGAGTCCCTGAAACAGCGTCCTGCATGAAGCAGAGGCAAGACCTGTCCCGGGGACAGCAGCCTGGGGCCTAGCCAGAAGCCCACTGACCATGAAGCTCTGGGGAGCAAACGGATCCCCTCAACCCAGAGCCTTCCTTGGCTCAGCTCGCAGGCAGGGTACCTGGTGGCCTCCTGGGACAGGTGGCATCTGTCCCTGGGTTTGCCACATCCCAATCCTGACGGTCCAGGATAGAACAGGACTGGTGTTAGGATTTCTGTTGGAAGCATCGCTTCTAGAAAATACTCTGAGGTGCCTCCTTGGCAGGGCTGATGCCCAGGGTCATGTGTGTGTGAGTGTGTGTGTGTGTGTGCATGTGTGTATATGTGTACAGTGGGGGAGGCAGGTGTCTGTCTCGGCTGAATGTCTAAGGGGAGGAAGCTGGGGATGCTCAGGGGACAGTCCTGGCCTGGGGAGGCGGCAGGCGCTTTGAGGTCTGGCGACCCTTCGCTCGGACCCTGGCTCTGTGACCCTGTGGGTGACCCTGGCCAGGTCATGCTCCTTCCCTGCAGAACTGGCAAGAAGCAGTCCTCGGGCTCTGCCTCGGACACCGATGTGGACTTCCTGGTGGGCGGGGATGGGGGACACCTTCTGCGGGCTTTGTTTGCAAACACTCATCTCACTCAGTGAGGCAGGGGCTGCTGCCACCTATTTGGGCAAGGCCACTCCACCTGAGCTCAGCAGCATGCTTGGGGCCACTCTCGCCCCCTGCCCCCACCCCCCCACTTGCTCCCCAGGACCCGCAGCTGCTCCCTCTGAGGCTCTGAAAGCAGAGCAGAGCCCACCCCTCCATGCCACCCGGGGTGGCTGAGGGAGATGGTGGCAAGGGCCACGCACCTGGCCGCCTCCCTGCACCTGCAGCACCAGCGGCTCCGTCTTGGGGATGGCTGCCCACACAGTGTTCCAGGCTGTGCCGCCGTCCCACAGCTGCAGGTGGCCACAGAGCAGGCTCTGTTGGGGATCCGTGGCAGGTGGCTTCTGGGGAACACAGACACGCAGGCTTAGGGCATGAGCTTTCTCTGTGCGGATGATGGGGAAGCAGCCAGAGCTACTGCTTGGGAGATGGGCAGGGCGGCTTGGGGGATGCATGCCTGGGAAGAAGCCTTAACCAGCCTGACTCCCCACTCCCAAAGGAGGGGCCACGTCCTCCCCTCCAGCGTGACCCCGACAGTGCTGACATTGTTTTCTACAGAACTCCTGGGTGCCAAGGGCTCTCCACCAGGGGCTGTGATGGCAAAGAGCACAATATTTTGCAATCAATTGTGGGGTGCTCCCAGAGGCGGGTCCCCCCACTTCGCTGAGACCCCTTGCGCCTGTCCTGGTCCCGGGAGGCCCATAGCTCTCGTGGCTCTGAGAGCATGGTGGGGTGGCAGATGAGGCCACGGAGGGAACGGGAGGTAGGAGTGTGTGTCCTAGGGGCCCCCATAGCTGCCCACCCCCCAGGGCCAGAGCCTGGGTACAACCTCCTCTGCACACTTCCTGGGCTCAATGGGCATTTCAGAGCTGGGGCTCTGGGGACTCGCCAACTGTGTTAGGAAACACTCTTTGCAGACACGGCTCTGCCGGCTGTTTTCGGCTTTGAACTCGGAGCACTTCCCACAGATGACCTGGAGACAGACAGAGAGGGCACCTGTGACCCCGCCTGTGGGGACAGAAGAGGCTAAATGTGGGGGAGGGGGCAGAGGAGGAAAAAGGAGAACCAAGAACCGAAACAAATGTTTGGAGGGCAAAGGGCTTCTCCGGGGATGGGGTGGGGGTCTGGGGGCCTTATCCTGAGGGCGGAATGCCTGAGGCTGTGTCCCCGGGTGGGCCGGGGTCTGCCTTCCTGGCAGTCCAGATCCCGGGGTGGGGGTGGGGTCTGAGTGCACAGAAAAAAGCCTGGAAGGAAACCCAGGGAAATGAGCGGTGGGCATCACCCCCTGTGGGGCCCTCCTGAAATGCCCCATTAGGCTGAGCAGGTTTTCCTTTCACGAAGGGGAGGGGGATGCAGGTGGGAAACAAACTGATAAAAATGAAAGGTGACCCTGGCTCTCTTGGACCTGACAGGAGAGCCGGCCTGCCCTAGAGAGGCCACCTTTCCAGGGGCAGGTTTGCCATTACCTAGAGCTGCCTACCATGTAAATGCCGGAGGAAGCGAAGGGAAATTGCACCCTAAGGTCTCCGTTTCTTTGAGACAGGGCTCTGCTAGTGGTTGGGGTCAGGTGGGGTCCTAGGTAAGGAGGTCTGGAATAGTCACTGAGGGGGTATCTGTTGGTTTAATTTCCATCCATCCAACCATCCATCCATCCATCCATCCATCCACCCACACATCTAGCCATCCACCCTTCTTTCCTTCTTTTCTTCCTCCCTCCCTCCTTCCTTCCCTCCCTCCTTCCCAGCCACCTACCCACCCCACCCACCCATCCATTCATCCACCCACGCATCCATCCATCATCCATCCATCATCCATCCACCCATCCACCCATCCATCCATCCCAGTACTCATCAATTTTCCCCTCCTGCCCCAGTGCGGTAAGATTTAATGAAAGGGTCTAACCAAGGAAAACCTCTCTAGACTCAGGCTTACCGCACCCTTTGGGGAAACAGCACCATCTTTGCTTCAAGGCAGCTCTGTGCTGAGATCCACTAGCTAACATAGTATTGAATTAATAACTTCATCTAAAATATTTGACTCAACCACAGTCTCTTCCCTCAGAGATAACTTGCTTTTAGTATGGAGCGTCAACTCAGCAGCCCATCCTGACAAGAGAGGCTGGGGGAATGGATGGGGAAGCATGGAGAAGGTGGGCACTGGGGGGTCCTGGGGCATTACGGAGCCCCAGGAGCAAGGCTGCACCTCCTCTCCTGGCACAGCCAGAAGCTACTGTCCGCCCCACACTCAACTGGGGCCTTTATGGTTCTCAACGGCTACATGTGTGCATTGGAAATCCAAGCTGGCCAGAGAAAGGCCTTGAGATTCTGCTTCTGAGTAAGCCATGTGCATCTCCCCAGGAGCTTTGGCCTCTGCTCATCTGCCAAATGCTCCCAAGGCATCCCTGGCAGGGCCAGTGTGGGACTTTGGCAAGACGGTGTCTACAAAATGCCCACCATGGCAGCCTCCTCCCTCCCCCCCGTGATGGCAACCCTCCCAGGCCCACCCCTGGTCCAGGACTCACCGCCCCGCACTGCTTGCAGTGGTGCTTCCTTTTGGTTATAGAGTTGAAGGTCTCACTGCAGCTTTTACAGCTCTGCTTCTCCTTGTCACGTCGGCTTTTGGAGGATGACTTTCTGGAATCGAGCTACGAAAGGAGGCAGATAGGGAAGCGGCTGTGGCTCAATCAGTAGGGCTCCCGTTTACCATATGGGAGGCCCCGGTTCGGTTCCTGGGGCCTCCTGGTGAAGGCAAGCCCGCCCGCACGGCGTGATTAGCTGACCCAGCGAGCACAAACAGCAAGGGGGGGATAAATGAATAAATAAATAAAATCTTAAAAAAAAAAAAAAAAAAAAAAAAAGAAAGGAGGCAGATAGCTTCAGCTAGGGCCTGACTGGTACATGCACCGGGCGCCACTGGGGAGCAGGGATGTGGAGCGGTAGTTTGGCCGGGGAACTTGCGAGGGCGGGGATGGCCACCAACCCCCCTTCTCTCTGGCCTGTTGACTACTCCTGTCAACAGACCAAGTTGGTTGGCCTTTTTTTTTTTTTTAAAGATTTATTTTATTTCTCCCCACTCCCTTGTTTCTTTTTTTTTTTTTTTTTAAAGATTTTATTTATTTATTCATTTATCCCCCCCTTGCTGCTTGTGCTCGCTGGGTCAGCTAACCACGCTGTGCAAGCAGGCTTGCCTTCACCAGGAGGCCCCGGGAACCGAACCCGGGGCCTCCCATATGGTAAACGGGAGCCCTACTGATTGAGCCACAGCCGCTTCCCGCCACTCCCTTGTTTCTGCTGTCAGTTCATCTTCCTTTCAGGAGGCACAGGGAACTGAAGCCGGGGGCCTCCCATGTGGGAGGGAAGCACCTAATCACTTGAGCCACCTCTACTCCCTGTTTTGTTGTGTCTATCATTATGTTTTCCTCCCTGTATCTCTTGTTGCATCAGCTTTCTGTCTTGCTTGTCTCCTCTAGGAGGCACCAGAAACTGAATCCCAGACCTCCCATGTGGTAGGTGGGAACTCAATCACTTGAGCCACATCTGCTTCCCCCTTTTAATCAGCTTTTTAAAAATTTTTATTATAAAAGTAATACTCAGTAATGATGAATGGGTAGAATTTCTGTTTAGGCTGATGATTCTTGGTAGTGGATGGTGACGATGGTGGCATAGCTTTGTGAACATAATTAACATGGAGTTGTATACTTGAAAGTGGTTAAAATGGGAAATGTTATGTTGTATATATGTTAACATGATAAAAAAAAAAAAAAAAAATTCAGGGCAAAAAAAAAAAAAAAAGCCAAACAGTGCGGAAGAGGATGAAGGAAAAAGCAAAAATCTGCCAGGACCTCTTTCCTGGCTCCACTCTCCAGAGGCCCCATTCATCAGGTTGAGTCAGATGCTAAGTGGACCCAGATCTTTATTTTTGGTACAACTAGCCCTATGCAGAAGCCAATGACTTTATCTGGAAAAAAGAAAGAGTCCTAGTAGCTGACATGGAAGCAAATGGGTGGGCTTACTGGGGGCTGGGTCGTTTGCAAGGTCACAGACTTTCTGAAGCTAGCTGTCACTCCATGTAGTTTCTGCCCAGCCTGCTGGCTTTGGGATGTAATCTTCAAGTAAGATTGCCAAAGTGTCCTTCTGAAAAAGTCTTGCACACTTTGCATTGTTCCCCATCTTGCTGTCTTCATTTAAGTAGTCCACCTTCTCATTTTCCCCATAGCATCAGTATAGGAGGTGAGTTTTCTTGATTTAAGGCTCTATTATTTATTTAATGAACTGCCTTGTGATTGGTGAAAGTCTGTGGCAGCAGTGAGTGAGAGGGGATATCCACAGTAGGGATTTTAGGGATGATTTTCCTCTATGATAAGAGAGATGCATATATAGAAAGCCCCTTTCCCCGCCCCTTCCCTACTGCTTTACCCAGGTCTGGTGAGAACTAGGTGCTTGGAGCTGCTGCAGCCACTTTGCGACTGTGAGGGGAAGACAAAGAGATTTGGGAACACATGCCTCAGCCACCTACACAGAACCAACCCTGTAACCACCTCCCTGAGACTCCTTGGCAGTTGAACAGTAAATGTTTCCTTTGGCTTAAATTCTATCTCTTGCAGCCAGATACCCCTTGACTGACCCCACTGTTCTCCTAATTGACACTCAGATTGTTTCCATCCCTTAGAAACAAAGCTGCCGTGAACATGCCGGTGAAACAGCTTGGTGCATCTCTAAGACAGTGGCATCTGTAGGACTTGATTCCCAGGAAAGATGAGAGTGCAGCCTGAATGAAACCTCGTGACCAGGGTACAGCCCTGGAGGGGTGGGGATGACTAGGAAGCGGGGTGTCTGTGCCTGAACCCCACATGCTGCAGCGGCCCCTCCCAGCTTGCTCCATCATTTATTAGGCTAGGGAGAACGGCAGCTGGTCTGCACCGGGCCCCAGCAGGAACCGGGACACTCAGTTTCCATACGCTGAGACACGGGATGCACATGCACAGAGTCCCACACTCCCATGTGTAAATGCTGTGTGCCTCCACGCCCGTGTGCACACAGCAGCAAGGATGTACAAGGACAGCAAGGAGGAGGGCATACTCTTCTGGGACCTGAGCAGGCTTGGGAGCTCAGGGGCCTGCCATGTTATTCATGATCTCCTTTTATGCTGCCTGAACCTCCTCCCGGGTGTTTGTGTTTCAGGCAAGACATTAAATATGCAAAATATGAAATCATTCAACGTAATATGGACTTAGGCTTATGGGTGTTAAAAGAGCTTCCAGGCAAGTCACAACTGTACGTATAATACGTTTTATCTTTAGCACAACACGCGAACATACTTAGCGCCGCTGAACTCTATGCTTCAAAGTGGTTCAAAGGGGAAATTTTATGTTGTGTAGATGTTACCACAATAAAAATAAAATGAAGAACAACCCAGAGGACTGAACAACACAAAGAGTGAAACCGAATGCAAACTAGGGACTATAGTTAATAATTATAACAATATTGGTTCATCAATTGTAACAAAGTTACTATACTAATATAAAATGTTAATAATAGGGAAAACTGTGGGGGCATGTATGGGAACTCTGTACTTTCTGCATGAATTTTCTGTAAACTTAAAACTGCTCTACAATGTTTTAAACATATTAAAAAATTGAATATTCCTTTCATAGCTAAAAATAATTAAAAAATTTTTTTTTATTAAAGCTGATACCATCCACGATAAAAAGCTGGTGCTATAAATCAGAGCCCAGGCATGAGAGGCAGCCACTAAAATGACACTTTTGAAAACTATTTAAAGGTGTCAAGTAATATTGTTTCAAGGGTGGAAAAAGCAAATTACCAAGTCGTGTAAAAATAGCATAGAGTTTTGATGTCAAAAAGAGTACTTATGAGCATGGGGGAAAAAAGACTGGAAGGAAAGACACCAAAATGTCCCTTTGGGTTACTTCAGGGTAGAGGAATAATGTATTTTCTAAACTATTCCCCAAGAACATTTTGTAAAAGAGGAAAAAAACCCAGCAAACCTCTAAAAGGCAAACCTGCTGCAGGGCCCTTGGCTGCCTGTCTCCCTTTGCACTGCTGATGGCTGTAGGCAGTGCTGGGCAGAGGGGCTTGCACGGTCTCTCCTGGGGATGACAGTTATGGCTCATTTCCAGGGAACCCCCACCCCCTGCACGCGAGGACTCGTGAAGTGAGGAAAACTGAGGCCCACGGGGGAGGCAGGCTGGCGCCCAGAGGTGGGAGGCAGGCTCAGCCTCCACGGCCTGAGGCTGGGCTCTCAAATGAGCCTTTGGTCTGAGCCTCATTTCCCCAACTGATTATGAGGCAGTAGCAACATGTGGAACAGACCCCAGGCTCCTTGCCCCACCCTTCAGCTGTAAGAGCCTGGAGCGAGCCACTTTCCTTCTCCGAGCCTCAGTTTCTAAAAACTGGACACAAACAACCTCTCCCTGCAGCCTAAGGTGCATTACATGAAATCCTGAGGGGTTCTGGCAAGTTGCTAATTAATTACCCTGTCATGTTACTGTGGCCTGCTTCACCTCCAAAAGGCCCCAGCCTGCAGTGAAATAGCTTCCTGGGTTGTTGAAACTGTACAGCCCAACCTTTCCCCTCTGGGGCTGGGGGTTTCTGCTGGGAGGGCCAGGTCTCCCTCTCCCGGCTCCTTGTGCACCAGAGAACACAGTCAGTTCACTACACACTTAAGGAACTTTCAAGCTATGCCAAAGGAGGTGTATAGAATTCCCCAGGATGCCAGAGCTGGAAAGGCCTCAGGAAATATTTCTCTCAACCTCTCATGTGGCCAAGTGGGGAAACTGAGGCCCAGAGACACCGTTTCCTTGCTTAAAAGGAAAACACCTTAAATAAGCGTAGCGCTCATATTGATGAGTGAAATAAAATGAAGCAGGAGCTTTGTTTTAAGATAGTACAGCAAAAAAAAGAAAGCGTGAGCATGGGGCAGAGGAGTGCAGAGAACAAGAAGAGCATATAGCTGAAGTTGCTTGAGGTTGGCGGGGGTGCAGGAGGACTTGAACCGTTATCTCTACTTTTTGTGCCCTGGCTTCTCACTGGGCAGCCCTTTCCTGCAGCACTGAGATGTGGGGGTGGGAGAGGAGGACTGGGAGGACTGGCCTGGAAACCTCCTCCCAGGAAGAGCAGCTCCAGCTCAAACAAAGGCCGGGGGCTGGCTGGGTGGGGGTGCCTCTTTCACCATTTCGGAGGAGGTTCCTGTGTGTGCCCACAGCTAGCCCGGGGCCCCGGGGGGTGGGGGTGGGGCTTTCAGACCCTGAGATTTTTGTGCTTCTGTTAAGAGCGAATGGACTTTTGCAGAATGGGGAAGGCTTTGAATTTTGCAATGCCCTCTTGCAAAACTTCCTGAGTTGGGTTTAGCTTCTCTTAGGACAGAGGGGGACTTACAGAGACTATAAGGCTAAAGAAGTCAGGGCTCAGAGAGTCAGACCATCAGACCAGGATTGGGCTTATCTTTTCTTCCCCAATAGGTGGAGAAAATAAGAAATATCGTATTTTTAAGTACGCCACATTGTAGCAAAGGTCCCTCTTTCTGGTGTCAAAATTAAGACTTATCTTTGAACTTGGTGTTCTCTAACAAATGTGTACAGAGCCTTTCTCGCGCACACTCTGTGGGGGGCACAACTCAACAGACACACTGACCATCCTAAACCAAGAGACACACTGACCGTCCTAAACCCAGCAGACACATTGACCATCCTAAACCCAGCAGACACACTGACCCATCCTAGGTCCCACCAAAATCTCAACTCAGATTAGTTTCTCCTCACAGAGGCAGAACAAAGGAGAAAAACACAGCCCAGGTAAGACACACCAAGTCCGGGCCTCCAGGAGGCAGGGAGGCCTTGGAGTTGTTTGTCAGTGGGGCCTGAGGTCCTGGCTTGGTGTGGGTCATGGGGACCAGAGATAAGGGGACCCGAACTTGGACTGTAATCCCACATCCAGTTGCGGGAGTTGGGAACATTGTGGAAAGGCGGCTGAATCCCGGGGGAAGAAAGAGAAGCTGAGGGTGCAGCCAGGTGACAAGAGCTTCTCTGATTTCAGGGCAACTCTCACCTCCACTGGCCAGGTGGGAAAGGGGAGCCCCTGGGAGGGTGGAGCCTGCCTGAGGCCTTGCAGCTGGTCACAGCTGTGTCCTTCTGCGGCATAAAGTTTTCTACAAAATGACTTTTCAGGTCCCTTCCAAATAGAACATTCTCTGAGTCAGGCATCAAACCCCCGTCAGCCTCTGCCACAGGACCCCATTCCTCACCCAGACCATTGTGTTAGAAGGAACCAGATTAATCCCCCATTCGTGCAGCCCAGGCTTTGGCACCTGGCATTCCCACAAAGAAGGTCCTCTCTCCTCTGCTTTGCATTCCTGGTGTTTCCCACCCTTACAAGTGCTCTCTGTCTCTCTCTCTCACTCACACACACCACTTCCAGGGAGTCTTCCCTGACTGAGAAAGCCCAGCTCGATTAGCTGATTGACAAGCACCTTATACACATGTATATGGTTTTACTACCTGAGTTGTAGAGACTGTGTTAATCGAATACAATTTTGTTCCCACTGAGCACTGGGTAAGTACTCAGACACAGTTCACACTCAGGTGGGAACAGTCCCACACACAGTGTGTGGACTGTGTGAGCTGTTTTACATGAAGCTCCTGAAAGTTTCAGAGAAAAAGGAAAATACAGCTTTGTTTTGTCTGGGGGTATTATTAGCCTGTCACATTCAAGGCTTGGCACTTAAAAAACTGCAACTGGACTGATTCATGTGGGAAACATGTATCAGTGACCCCTGGGTCAGGCATGCCCCCCACCCTCCCCAGGCCCCACCTTCATGGACAAGTTGGCTTCCCAGCAGGTTTAGAATGCGAGGCATTCTACTGATGGAGGGAGTGGCATGTGCAAAGGCCCTGGGCGTGGCAGAGCCAGGGGAGGGAAGAGGGAAGGGAAGGTGGGCACAGCCACGCTACTGGAAGCACTGGAGCATTTTCAGCAGAGCTGCAGCAAGTCGCATTCCTCTCCCAGCGGCAGGTGCCAATTTCAGACATTCAGCTTTAACGCCTTTAACCTCGGTGGGGCCAGGCTGCTCAGCAGCGCCACCGTGTGGAGAGTGGTGAACCAACCCGCTGGTGCAGGCTAACAGCTGATTGAAGGGGTCCTCTCCTCTTCTTCCTTTGGTATTTATTCTAAAATCTCCCCTGACAGCCGGTCGAGTCATCTGAAATGCTTTCTTCTCCGCTGACCTCAGGGTTTTTCAATGCCTGGCCAGCCTGGTGAAGCCTGGGTTGAATCACAGCTGACCAGCTCTTGTTCTTGTGGTGGTTCCCCCTTGCAGAGGCCCATTTTAGGGGTCTTGGGGGCCCGTCTGGCCTGGAACCCCACCTAATTCGGCTCCCCCCGGCAGGGGACGCACACCTAAGCAGCACGGACCGTGCCAAGTACGGGGACTAACATTTCCTTGTTAAAAATTTAAATCACATACTATGATAAAATTTTTTTAAAAAGAGAATAAAAACTTATATCCCAAAAGGAATACTGGCCCATGGTGCCCAAGGAGACAGACAGAAATCCTGGGGGGCTTACAGGGGTGGCCCTGCCCCACCCCCAAGGAAAGCTATGTCACCTGACGGGGCGGGGCGGGGTGGGGGGCAGAAGGCTGGGACTCCAGCCCAGCACCCTCTTCCCAGCTGCTGGACGGGAGAGTCACCTCCCTGCCCTGAGCCCCCATTTCCTCTTCCATAAAACAGGGGTGATCCTAACAAAAAGCCCTACAACGGCTGTGACCTTCGCACGGGGTAAGGTTTATAGCCCAGAAAAGAACTCTAAGTGTTGGTGGTTAAGTCCAGCCTGACTCATTTGCTGCTTGGTCCCTTGTTCATCTGGGCACCTACACGGCGTACCGAGGACAGATGGCTGATGATTGCAGAGGAGAGGGAGGGATGAAGAGGAAGATGGAGAAAGAGAGGGAAAGGGAAGGGAGCAGACACAGCCAAGGCCCCGTCTGTCCCTCTCCTCTTGCCGTGGCACCTCCTGAAAGCCTTCCGTGGAAGCTCCCAGGTGTGGGGTCGCCGCCCCCACAGGACCCCCTGGCTGGGGGTCTGGGTTTGCAACCTGTCCCTCTGCCCGATGGGTTCCTAACCCCTGAGCCACTCAGCCTCACCTGCTTGGACACAGCCCCCCACCTGGCTCCTCCCCAACCCTCAGGATCGCAGACCACCCACCCCCAGCCCCACCTCTGTCAATGCCCCTGTGGGTCACTCACCCCTCCAGCAACCCCACCACTGTCGGCCACCCAGGTGGGCTCCATGGCGCTTGCACCCACCACCTGGAAGGAGACACAGACAGCAGCATGAGGGGCCACATGGGGTCACGTCCAAGGCAGCCAAGTGCCGTTTCAGAGAGCCCCCGGTATTTCTGTCCTCCTTGGCAGGGTCCAGGACGCAGAACAGGCTGAGGCTTATAGGGTTTGCCCTGGGACTTTGGGGATGCCCCACCCCTCAACTCGTCCTGAGACGCAGTTTCTGCGAGGATAAAATAAAGAGCTCTGCTAAAATAAAAAAAGAAAAAAAAAAAAAAGAAAAAAAAAATAAATAAAATAAAGAGCTCTGCTAAGGAATCAAAAGGAATGCCCGCGGGTGGAGCGCTTAGCCTGGCTCCTGCCCTCCCCACTCCACCCACCTGGGCACCACCAGGCCTGTGGCCCTGGCCTTGGTTTCCCAGCGGGGCCTCGGTGGGCACGGAACACCCACTGTCCCGTCCCAGGGTGTGGCCACCGAGCAGGTCTCCTCACGAGGAAAGCGTCAACGGCCACCCTCTCCCTGCAATGAGGCCTTGGCATGGGAGCAGCCACAACCCCTTCAGGTGGGAGTGTCACCTGCCCAGGTGAGGCCAGAGGTCAGACCCTGAGGGCCCAGATACTTACAGGTGAGTCTGGAGTGAGGGCAGGGTCCTCGTCCTGGCTGAAGGCACCGCCGAAGGCCTTGAAGGTCTCACTGTTCTGCTTGTGCTTCTCGATGGTGGCTCTGATGACCTGAGAGAGCACAACAGAGGCCATCAGAGCGCGTGTCCAGGGAGGACGCCGACCACCAGGAGGGCAGGAGGGGGCAGTAGATGGGCATGCCTCCTGTCCCTGAGGACAGGAAACCCAATGGTCACTGACTCTACCAGCCATCTTATCGCACCCCTGGCCAAGAGCTCTGGGACACAGGCATTAGTAAGAGCCCTATGTTGCAGATGAGGAAACCGACTCAGGGACTCAGCTGTTAAATGAGGAGCAGCATTCGAACCCAGGCCCACGTGGCTTTGGTGCCATGTTGGCAGCAGCTGGCTGGGTCTCTGCTTGATCACCCGATTCCCATGCTTTCTGGGGACATTCTGTGCTGGTACAAGAGCATGGCCATCATGTTTCCATTTCCCCTCCACCAGCAGCTCTACCTCTTCCCTGTCTGAATATCCATTTTCCTCATCACTCACTTGGAGATTTCATTTTGTGAATTCTGGAAGCTAGACATGCCCTAACGGTTAGCATTCGCCACTCAAAGCCAGCACTGGCCATGGTCGCAGCCTGTGAGCTCTCCAGCCAAGTGGGTGCAGGGTGCTGGGGGTGGCAGGAGTGGGGGACAGGGAAAGATGAAGTCCTGCCATTGTTCTCACTCTGCTCTGTCTGCTCCCCAACCTTTGGCCCTCAAAGGGCAGTGTCACCATGCAAGGCCAGGCTTTAGTCTCTGACCCTGAGTCCTCCTGGAAAGATATGGTCAGATGTGCTCTCTGTTCTCTCCAGAGCATTGCCTGCCTCCCTGCACATCACCACCTTGCCCCCTGGATGCTCTCCTCGTACTTTATGCCCACACCTGCTGCCACAGAGAGAAGGCAGCGGTCAGGTCTTCCTTAGAGACTCCAGGAAGTATTAGAAAGGTATGTCCCAAAGGACCCCTAGCCCCCAGGGATAAGACCGCCTATACTGCCTGCCTCTCCAGTTCTCTTTTCTTTTCTTGGTGGGGTGTGATAGGTGGGAGCCTCGAACAGCTAATGGTTGAGAGGCTTGTGGAGTCTGAAGGTGTTTATGCAAGCGGATCACTGTCAGTGCATTTGCTGCAGGGACAGGCAGGGTGACGGGAAGGCCACAGGGACGCCCATTTGTCTCTGCTCCAATGGGAAATGGCCATAGTGCTCAAGAACTGGTCAACTGTTTGCTTTAAAACTTTAGCAGCTTAACCTGAATCCATTCTTTCTTCTCTTCTTCTGTCCTGCAAAATAAAAAAACAACAGTTTATCAAGCCAGACTTGGGGACTATGGAACTACAGGGACTCTCAAGCTCTGCGGTGCTTACCTGAGCAGTGGGGTCTGCTTTGCCACATGCTCCGTGTAAATGCAACTCAAGGGCTTGGAAGGCTGGCCTTGAGGGCTCTGAACTACTCATGGCCAGGTGTGGCCAGATGTGGCACACAGAGAGCCCTGCACTTTACTTGATAGCGAATACAAATCCAAGCCTCCTTTTAAGCCCATGTGGTCTCTCTGGATTATCATGTGACATTACAAAAACCTCACACAGTTGGTGGCTGTGTGACAGGTTCTCCCCTGTAATGTGGGCATCTTAAGGGATATTGACGTGAGCCAGTAGAATTTAAAACCCACATCCTGCTTCAGGAATCATCTTATGGATATAACAACGCCAATGGCACTGTTTGCCATGGTAAGTCTCTGGACAAGCCCAGATGCCTGCCCATGGGAGCTGGTCAATAATTATAGTGGAGAATTATTAGGAAATGATACTCGGATAGGGGCTGCTTTCTGATCAATTAAATGAAAAAAAGCAAGATGCAGAACAGGCTATACAGTAAACTGCCTTTGTGACTTAAAAAAAAATCAATATTTATGCATGGGCACAGAAAATTCTGGAACGTCCCCTAAGAGATGGTTAAGAATGTCTGCCGGGAGCAGAGAACAGGACTGGTTCGGAGGTTTAATTTTCACTGAATTCTCCTTAGTACTGTTCAATTTTAAACTACGAATAAAATAAGTGAATAAAACGAATGAATAGATAAATACATATCACAAGACTATGTTTAGAAAAAGAAACCACCTCTCAAAATTTCAAATCCAAGACATTTACACAGTAGCAGACACTTAGAAACAGAAGCTGCCTTACCGAGTCTGCAGCTCCAAGGACCTTTTCCTCCCCGTTATTATAAATGTAGGTGCTGCATTTGGCTTGACAATATCCTGCACCTAAAGAAACAATGACCAGAAACAACCAGTTGTGTAAATCGGCCTCTGACCTCATCCTCATCCCTCTTCAATGGAGAACTCTTTCCCTGAGAAGGCAGAAGAGGAGCCTGGGATCTCAGTGGCCCACAGGTCTGCAAAGAAGGGGATGCTGGCAGAATGCAGGATTTCATCCCACCCAGCAGTCCTTGCTCGCATAACAATCAATTATGCCCACTAGGAAGGAAGGGTACTGCCAAGTAAGCCATGCACGACCTATCCTGCCTTTAGAGATTTTAAATATGAAAAAGGACATCTTGGAATTGAAACACAAAATTTCTTTACATAGCCACACCCTCAAGAGTCCATCGTCTTGTGTCACTTCACAAGGTCAGAAAGCAAAAGAGCTCTTGTGATTCCCAACGGTTCTCAGGCCTGGCCGCGTGTCAGAACCACCTGGTTGTTTCAGGAAAACGCTGGGCCTCGACAGCAGGGCTTTCCCCGATGCTGTGAGGTTGAAACACCTGTATCCACTATGACTGACTTCATGAAGGAACACTAGGAAGATGGTTTCTTTTAACTATGGGAAAAGCTCTGTTTTTTTCTAGTTTGTCACTGATTTTACTGGTCTTTCTTAACCTGGCTTCAGAGAATGTCAAGGTAAGAAGGGATTTTGGAGTGTCCTTGAGACCAGTCTTGGCCTTTCTGAAATGCTTAAATACTCTTGCTTTAGCAAATGTTTCTGGAGGACCCGACCCATTAACTCCAAGCCCACCCCCATGGGAGATGGTGACCGCTCCCCAGTTCATCCCCTGGGGTCCCCACCCCAGGGAGGCACGGCTAAGGCTCACAAAAGAGAGTGACACAAAGGAAAACACCACTGCCATCCTTTGAACATGAGGCCAGCAGTGCCCTTGGCAGGTGGGCCCATTTGAGAAACAGAACCCCAATGAAACCCTGCCAAGCCCAGCCCCCTAGCCCAGAGCCCAACTTGGTGCTCTTGCCAGGGAGAGCCAGTGGGGAAGGCAGGGCTCACCCACCTGCAGGTCTGAAATGTCCAGCTTCTCCCGGACACTGAACTTCTGGCCCATGAGCCTCAGTTTGGGCACACAGTAGAGGACCATGCTGTTGAACTGCAAGAAGGACAGACACAGGGCGAGGAGGGCCATGAGAACGGCAGGGGACTGATCCCACAAAGACCCCAGCAAGCGCCTCACTGTGGGACTCTTTGAAATTCTTTTTTAAAAAAGCATCAGAAAGTAAAAATAGATATTTTTTAAAAAACAACAAGATGGGGAAACGGATGTGGCTCAAGCAGTTGGGTGCCCACCTACCACATGGGAGGTCCCGGGTTCAGTTCCCAGTGCCTCCTAAAGAAGACAAGCAGACAGCTGACACAATGTGCTGGTGCAGTGAGCTGATGTAACAAGATGATGCAACAAGATGACACAATGAAGAGACACAATAAGGAAACACAATGAGAGACACAACAAGCAGGGAGAAGAGGTGGCTCAAGTCATTGGGTGCCTCCCTCCCATATGGGAGGTCCTGGGTTCAGTTCCCAGTGCCTCCTAAAAAAGATGAACACACAACAAATAGACACAGAGAACAGACAGCAAGTGCAAACAATGGGGGTGGGGGAATAAATAAATAAAATAAATCTTAAAAAAAAAAAACAAGATGTGCACAGTAATTTTAACTATAGTTACCTCTTCGAGCGATGAGACTAATAATATCTTTACTTTGTGCTTATTTCTATTTTTTAATTGGCCAACCATGAATATGGATTAATTGTATAATTAAATATATTTGGAATGAGCTATTGCAACATTACGGATGCAGCTCTTACACTTAGGTCAAGTGTAAGAAGCCAAGCACATTTCACGATATTTATATGCCATTCTGGAAAAGGCCAAACTATGGCAACAGAGAACAGATCAGAGGTTGCCAGACGCTGGGGTTGTGGGGAGCGCCTAACTACAAAGGGGCAGCACAAAGGAATGTTTTTTTTTGGGGGCGATGACTTAATTGCTCTATGTCTAGATTGTGGTTACACAACTGTGTTTTTTTCGTAACTCGGAGAACTGCCCGCAAAAGTGACTTTTACTGATTGTAAATTTTAAAAACCTAAAAAAAAAAAAAAAAAAACCCTCAAAGAAATCATTTTTATTCAAGAAAAACTGGGAGCTAGAGAAAAATGGAAATGGAAAAGGAAAAGACTTGTGTATGTTCTTGCTATCAGAAGATGACTGGTTATTTCGCTCGGCTTCCTTCCAGTTGTTTTCCCCCTCCCTCCAGGTCAGGTTTGGGTTCTGCGCACAGATTAAAATCATGACGGGCCGCTATCACCCTCTCTGCCACAAGCTGGAGGCTGCTCAAATCTAGAGGAAATGGAGCAGGCAGGACAGGGATATCGGACGTCAGGGATGAAAACATGAGATGTTGATGGCCAAAGGGGCTTAGCCGCTGACAAAGGTTTGGTGCCTCACAGTGTGGGGCTGTGAGTCACCATGTGATCAGGGCGTGGAGGTGTTTCAGATCAGCCCCTGTGGATACAGTGGAAGAGGAGCAGGCAGAGCCCTGGGGGGTCCTCTGGGGCCTGAGGACGTAAGTGCAGGCCAGGCTCCGTGGTGGTGGTGGTGGTGGTGGTGGAGGGACAAAGAGCTGGGGCTCACCAGGAAGAGATGGCGGTCCTGGGCAGTGCCGTTCTTGGCAGACAGCTTCTGGATGTGGCCCTCCTTGATCAGTTCATCGGCCGGGTTGACGATGTCCTCCTCACCACCCAGTTGCTCATACACCTCCAGGAGCTTGTGCATTTTCTCCTGCAAGAGTCAGAGACAGGTGTGTGGCCTGCTGGAGACCAAAGGCCTGCTGGAGACCAAAGGCCTGCTGGGACACAGAGGTGAGCGAAGCCCTGCCCCTCAGTGGTGATCCAAAACCATGAAAGGGCAATCTGAGAGTATGAGCCCACTGGCAGTGGTGTAAGAGGAAACACATGGGGTGGAAGGGACATTCAAGTAGGGTTCTGAAGGATGAACAGAAGTTCACCACCAGAGAATACTACTACTAATAAAACAACCACGGCTTGCCGTGTGCCAGGCCCTGTTTGACATGCTAGAGTGTATTAACTCCTTAGGTTCTAACACCACCCCTATGAGGTAGGTCCCACTATCATCCCGTTTATAGATAAGGAAACTTAAACTTAAAATTAAGTGAGCAGCTGCAGGTATTTCAACCAGCGCATTCCAATCGGACCCGAGGGAGTCTGGCTCCAGAACCTGCGCTCCTGACCTCCACACTGGCTTCCTCTTGGAAAAGGCGTTGCAGTCAGAGGAGACGCGGGGCATCTGCCAGTTTTGCACTCTGCAGTCACCCTCCTTCCTTCTGTGCCACTCTCAAGCACGTGACTCAGGGCCGAGCACGTGACCCAAACCTCAGCACTGATGAACCTCAGCCCATCAGTGCGTGTTCTTGCTCTCTGGCCACAGCTATTGGTCATGGGACCAACCAGAGCCCAGGAAATGTGATGGGAGCGGGTCCAGCTCCTCAGGGCCCCAGGTGCTAGACCTAGCGCTGAGCTGGAAGCCAACGCAACCAAGCCAGAGCAGAGCCGGAAGACGCAGGGTACCATGTCTGAGCCCTGCATCCATCCATCTGCAGTCAGCACCCTTGGACTTGAGCTCGCCCAGGAAACAATCCCCCCTAAGCAGGACCGTGGAGCTGGCTCTTTTGCCTCTTGCACATATGCAGATGGAACGAGCCTTGAATGAAGAGCTGGGCGTGGGTGCCTGGGGGCTCATGGGGGGTGGAGCACGGAAGATTTCTTAACAGGGGAGTGAGAAAAAGGTGACTGCAGAAAGCTCAGAGCTGGTGGAGGGTGGACTGGAGGGCAGGTAAGGAGCCCAGGGGTGCCTGCTGTAGTGGGGGCTGGAAAGGGTAGGGCAGAGGGATGGAGACCCCCCCCACCACCTGGTCAGGGCCTCCCGAGGCAGAGACCAGGACGCTGCTGCTGGGGAAGGCTTCTATCTTCCACCCTCCCCTCCAGCGTGGGACAGGGAACTCCCAGAATCCCAAGGTCCCTCATGCCTGGCTGGTCCAATGCAGGACACTCCTGGGTGGGGAGGGGGTGACTGTGAAAGCAGACGGTACAGGCAGGGGAGCTTCTCAGGACCCACATTAAATAATACGCTAATGGGGAGCAGATATAGCTCAGTGGTTGTGTGCCCGCTTCCCATGTACGAGGTCCCAGATTCAATCCCTGGTACCTCCTAAAGAAAATACCAATACGCTAACGGCAGGCCTGGGAGAGAGCAGCGGTTGGGTCCAGACTGCGCCTCCCACCTCCCTCCCAGACCTTGCACACAATCATCTCCAACGGCAAGAGCCTACTCAGGTGGGGGAACACAAGATGGCCTCGATCCTCAGTGCCTCAGAGATGGGTGCCAGTGGGCGGGCCCCCAAAGATCCCCAGGCTCCATGGCAGCCACACAGTCATGGAGTTCCCAGAAACAGCTTTTTCTTTTATTAGATTTAGGTTTGGATGAGGAAAAAAGGAGAAATTAAATAAAGAGTGCCAAGTGCGGAGCTGCAGAGTGGGCTCCCCAGGTCCGGGCACCCCCACCCCAATGCCAGTGGACAAGCGAGTATGAGACTGCGCCCCATGAACCACACACAGGAAGAGTTGTCCCCAAACAAAGAGAATCACGGCCAAAGAAATACTTCGCTTTCCTGTTTCTTCTAAGAAAATTACGTACACAGGACAGTCAACGACAGCCATTGCCAAGTCTCAGGTTGGGGACACACGGTGGGAACCAGGGCTTCCAGAGTTTTCCAGAAAACCCAGGAACTTGGATTTTTCTGTGAACTCCCTTGATCTTCATATGGGTAAAGACACATGCAAAAAAACTTATAACCTGAGCAGACAGTGCTCAGGGCAAACAAAAGCCTTCTGAGGACAAGGCCACCTGGAACCACCTGCTCTAGTTTGATACCTGTGGCCCAGGATGCCTAGAACAGGCCTCCCCCGAGTCCCCGGGTCCTAGAGCTGGCCGCGGTGCAGACCTCAATGCGCGGTGCTGTTCAGCTCACCTTTTGAGTCCCACCCCATCCTTGACACCGAGCCAGGCCACGCAAGGCACTGAGGAAGCTTCACTGAATGAATGAATGAAGATGACATGGACAGCGAATACTTATTGGGCCGAGTCCTGTTCCCAGCACTTTGCTGAGACTAAATCATTGAATCCCCACAACACCCTTGAGAGATGGGGTCAGTTAATATCCCCGTTTTACAGATGGGGAAACTGACGCACAGAGCACTAGCTAACGGAGCAAAGACCACAGAGCTGGGGGATGGCAGGCCTGTCAGACTCAATGGAGGACAGGTAAGTGAATACAGGAGGGCGGAGGGTGCCCGGCCACCCCCAATCATGCCCCACCCCCTACTCACCATTTTGCGAATGGCTGCGTTGGAATGGTTGGCGGCGGTGGAGATGAGCTCCAAGGACTCTGTAGGGAAGAAGGTGGCAGAGTTGGCTGGCCAGGGCCAGCATGATGGGCAGAGAGCCCGTGGGATCCAGCGTCCTGGAGCCCCTGAGCTCAGGCACCCTCCAGCACAGAGGCTCTGCCTGCCGGGCTCAGGCCCCTTCTCCTGTGGGCGCCCACCCCAGGCTGGGGTGACACGCAGCCTTGCAGACACACAGTGTGTTCTGTGGGAGTCCCGAGGGGCTGCTTGGGGTGGGGGTGGCTATCACAGCTCCCGCACAGACCCTGCCTGGTGTTGCCCAGGCACCAGGAGTGGCCCCACTACCCCCAAGGTCCAGCTCCTGGCTCCTACACTCTGGATGGGGCTGGCGTTTGGCAGCTCCTTCCACAGAACTTTAAGCAGAGGTGCATCTTCTCTGCCCTCAGAGGCTCTAAGCCAGTTTCCCAGTCTGTTTAGGAGGCCCCGTGACTCTCTCTCTCGGGTTTTCTGCAAGTCCCCCTGCTCACAGGTCGCTGGAACCGAGCGCTTGCCCACTCAGGAGACCCCCGGCCTCACGGCCCAGCCTGGGCTCACTCTCTGCATCCTTCCGGTCTGGTGCATCCCCCGGGAGCCTCTTCAGATAGTCCTTGAGCAGCAGCTCATAGCGGGGGACCCTTTGCACAGGCTCTAACATGTGGTGCTGCAGCGTCAGGTTTCCACAGAGCTCCTGCTTCTGTGGGCGGAAGACCAGAGAGCAGTGTAGGGTGCTGGCCCCCAACTCCCCGTCCCCCAAGTGACACGCACATATACACACACATGGGGCCCCCGCCCTGCTCCTGCACACCACAGCCCAGAGAGGCACTACCACGGCTGCCATGGACCACAGGTTACAGCTGGGGAAACTGAGGCACAAAGAGGCTAAAGGAGGCAGCTAGGGCTAGAACCCCTGTGGGTCACCCTGAATCCAGTGCTCACCCATTTCTACACGTCTTCATTTGAGAAAATAAATAAATGGACCAAGGCTGATTCTTTCTCTCAAATGTGAATTTTCCCCATGTGCACGGACCACCTGAAGCTGAGCCTCTTTCCCTCTCTCTGCTGTGAAAAGAGCTTTCCCCAGTTCCTGCTGCCAAGAGCTGGGGCCCTTGTTTCTCTTCACCCCCTAAATCCCAAGAGGCCTTCTGTTGGATTCCACTTACTATAGACACCAGGGGGCATGTTTTGGTGGGTGGGCCTGAGGTCACGCTAGTGTGCAGAGACCCCCACAGTCCCCCACTCCATGCTCCCCCGCGTTCCAGTGGGATTAGCATCCTTCTGAGACAGCAGCCTTCTACCTCTAAGCCCTGCAGCCCCTCTTCACTGCTGCTGGGTGCTGTCTGAGCCTCAATTCCTGGCCCGAGGCTCCCCCACCACATCAGACACTTCAGTGCTGAATCCCGCCAGCCCCTCCCCCTACCCTGCTCCATCCACTGGGGCCCTCCTGTCTGAGCTCCTCTCCCCCCGGTAATGGGTGCCCACCTGTCATCTGAATCTTGGCGGAGGGGACCCTCTTGCAGAACCGGCCCTCACTACCACACGTGCCTGTGGAATCCCATAGAATCTTCCGGCACTGTCATACAACAACCCTGTCCATGTGCACCTTACTTGGGAGCCCCTTGGGCCTCAGTCTCCTTGCCCCACTCAGGGCCAGAAACAGGGCAAATGAGCTCAAAAACACTTTGAATACGGCTGGGCTAGAAAAGGCCAGCTTGCGACTATCATCACAGCAATTGTTTCAGGCAAGAATCACCCAGGGTCAATAAGGAATAGAATATTGACATGATCTCAAAGTATCTCCCTACAGGAAACTTATTGACAGAGAAACCAAATCAAGTCCCCAGTGGGGAAGCCTGGTAGACATCACCCCTGTAATTAGGACGGATGGAAATTATGCCCTAACATGTAGGGCACAGTGAGAAGACCTCAGCACCGCATCTGTGAAATTCCTACCAAAGATGCACGACTTAAATCTAATCGTGGAGAAACAGCAGACAAACCCAAACCGAGAGAGAGAGTCCACCACATAGCTGTCCTGCAGTCTTCAGAAATGCCAAGGTCATGAGAGACAAACAGTGAGGAACTGTTCTAGACAGAAGGAGGCAAACATGATAACTGAGTACACTGTGGGATCCTGGTTGGATTCCAGATCAGGAAAAACAAAAAGAAAAGAAAAAAAGAGAAGGTTACTGGGTCAGCTGTGAACGTGGCCCGTGGATTAGATAGCGCTATTCTATCTGTGTCATGTTTCCCGATTTTGACACTTGTGGTTATGGAAGAGAACGTCCCCGTTCCCCCCAGTGATGAAGGGCTACAATGACTCCAGCTTGGTCTCAGAGGTTCAACAATCATAATCATCCTACGTGCGTATTTAGGGAGAGGATGATGGAGTAAAAGAAACAAAATGCTAACAGTTCTCCATTCTTGCAACTTTCCTGTAAAAGTCGGAGATGATTTCAAAATACAAGTTTTTAAAAAATGGTAAGTGTGCTTTGGACTCAACAAAGGAAACCTCAAAAGGCCACCAGAACCTTGAACGGCCGCCAATGCCCTGTTTTGTCTATGCCCGAGTCTCTCCACCTCAGTGCTATTGACAATTTGGGGTCCAGAGAGCTTCGCTGAGGCTGTGGGGAGCAGGAGTGCCAGACGCCGCCCAGGAACCCCTTGCTGGTCTGGTCTCCAGTCTCAGTCCTGAAAGCGTCTAGTTAACGAAGGCAGGTGCAGGCAGGAAACAGAGCACCTCCCTGGCACCAGTCCCTGTGATGGCCTTTCATTCCAGCCCCCCCAGACCAGGTGCTGTGTCGTGTGCATTTGGGGAGGGGGCTGCATGGACATTTTAGCATCCCTGCATTTACACTGAGGCTTCATTCTGAAACCTAGAGATGAGTGGCCCGCTGGGCTGGCCACCTGGGGAGAAAACCAAAGGAATCCCCATGTTTGTGTTTTCTCTTCTTCTTCAAAATGACCAAAGCAGATCCTGACGGGCCACAGCCAATGTGGATAGATTTCAACTTCCCCAATTCAAAGAACTAAAAATGACACTGTGGCACAGAGGCTAGGAAGTGTACCTGGCCATGGCACTGGTGAGGGGCAAGCAACAAATTGACAGTGAACTTCAAGGGGCCTCGCTGCCGGACTTAAGAGAGCATGTGGTGATTCACATCCTGGGAAATGGGGCTGTGTCCTCCCTTTTCCTCTCCAGGAAGGGAGAAGCATCGCACCTGCACCCCTGCTCAGGCTGGGACCCCTGTGTCTGCCCCAGGAGGGACGACAGCAGCAGGTCGGGCCTTCTGAGCTGCTGCCTAGGCGCCCAACAACCCTGGCCACCTGTCAGGCTCGCCCGGAAGCTGGGTGCGACAAGACTCAGGGCCTGCAGAGCCTCTCCTCTCAGCTCCCGTGTTCACTCAGGTAAAGCCCAGGGAGATAGAGTCAGGGAGGCTGCTTTGGGGAGAGGGTGGTAAAGCCAGCTGGAAGGGCAGGAGAGGGGAGGGAGGGCATAGGCAGAAGTAGGTGCAGCCTCCCCAGCTCAACACTGGGTGCCACCACCCATTAACCCTTCAGGGTACAGTGAAGGAGGTCAAGGAGGGAAGGGGGTGGAGAGAGGGGAAGAGGAGGGGAGGAGGGAGGAAGGAGTAATTCCTTTTACAGAGCAAATAATCATCAATACAAAAATTAACACAACTAGCACAAATGCACAGAAAGAAAACCACTGACCAATCCTAATTTATGAGTGCAGATAAAAATAAAATAGAAACAAAGAGTATCCAGCAGTGGCACTGGGATGCGATTATGTTTCAAATTTGGAAATGGATTCCCTGAATTCAGCATAAATAAGGGTCAGTAGGGGAAGCTCACATAAGACCATCTCCTGAGATGCTGAAAGAACTCTATCTGCATTCCTGGGCTTCACAACAGAATTAGGGAGAGGATGTAACTCAGGGGTTGAGCACCTGCTCCCCGTGTGTGAGGTCCTGGGTTCGATCCCTGGTATCTCCTAAAAACAAACAAACAAGTGAAAAAGCCAACTCTCATTGGGGAGTGGCTGTAGCTCAGTGGTTGAGTGACTGCTCTCCATGTATGAGGTCCTGGGTTCAATTCCTGCTACCTCCTAAAAAAACAAACAAACAAAAAACAACCAAACAAAACCAAAAAACAGATTTAATGTCAGAGGAATACATGAATTCTTCTTTAACAAGATTTAAAATATATATATATATATATATATATATATATATCTCAAGCGAAGAGCCAGAATCAAACTCAGTGGTTATTATTAAAGTATTGAAGTCAGGAACAAAATCAGTGTGGTGACTTGAGGCTGTTCTAGAAGAGCTTAGAGTAGTAGATTCTGGAAAGGAGACAAGGCAGTTATCCACTGAGGATATCCAGGAGACTCAAATGGAAAAGTTTATATATAGATACACATAATTAATTCATTTTCTTAGGTACCAATAATGCAATCATTGAGAAAATATAAATGGGAAATGATAGCAATAAAAATCCTACAACACACAGGAAAACACTTTAGAAGAAATATGTGGTTGTATAAGCATCCTGGGGAATTTAGGAAGGACCTTAGGATAAAGAGAGAGAGGATGAGCTCAGAGTTGGGGAGTTGCTGATATTGCTCCCACATTTTTCTATACATTCAACCTAATCCCAACATTTGCATTCTTGTGGAGGATGGGAGGGAATGTGACAAAATTCAGAAACTGCCAGCAAATCCATTAAGGTAACTGATGAATAACATCACTGTTTAACCCATAATCCCGCAAGACTGGAAAGTGTACAATTAAGTTGCAATATTCAAAACTCCTTGATCTGAGTGGTTCATTGCCCAGGGAACTGGCATGTGCATGTGCACGTGTGTGTTTGCATGTGCACGATGTCACTCGTGGTGTTGGGACAAGTGGCTAACTATTCAGAGAAATAAAACTGGATCCTTACCTCATACTATAGTCCATACTGGAAACTATTCTGGGATAGCACTTTTAATTTTTAACCAAGAGCACAGAATTACAAACAAACAAACTCAATGCCCCCAAAATCATGGTGACTTCAAAGCACAAGGAGTACCAAGCATTTATAACAGTGCTGAACAGATCGGTCGTTGACCTGGAAAATGCTCTTTATTTGCTAAACCAAAGAATATAAAATTCTATTGTCTCAGACCAAGTGGTAAATAGTCATAGAATGATGTTTTTATAACTAGATCAAAAGATTAATAGTGCCTTAGGGCTAGGATACAGCAGGTGAAAAGGAAATATTATGTACTTTGGACTTAGGGACCTGCTTTTGAATCCAGGTTCTCTGCAATAATAATTTGTGATAATAAGTAGGCTGCATAACCTCTTTGAGCCTCAGTTTCCCCAGCTGTGAAATGAGAATAATAATTTTATGTCTCTGAGAGTTATTATAAAGATCGAAGCCAAAATTTAGTATCTGGGACACATGACATCATTTTACTTATTTTCTCTGTGTTCCAAATTTTCAATCGGTTCATAGATAACATTTTGGGAATGAGAAAAAAAATTGCATTTCAAGAAACCCAGCAGCCCTGCACCCTGAGGATTTCAAAACCCCACATTGGTGGGGAGCCCCATCCTACCTGGATGTTGTGGATGACATCTTTAAATGGCAAGGACCGCTGGGTCCACACGCTCACCAGCTCCATGGCTCTGTCAAAGTTCTTGACGTACTCGCCATACATCTTGAGGAATGGGGCCAGCTTCTGCAGGATGTCCCCAAGCCGGGGGTTTGCATCCCTTCGTGGAGAAGGCAGACCATCAGAGAAAAGGCTTGAGATGAGGGACTGGGACAGTACGGGGTCGTCATAGTTAAGGGACACTCAACTTCCTCAGGGAACTACGGGGCTGCGGGTGAGATCCAACACTGGACTCCCAGCTCTGTGGGCTTGTGGGTGGGATGGTGTAATGCTGGATGGACCCTAGAAAACCATGTCCTTATACCTAATCTATTCTTGTGGGTATGAACCTATTGACCTTTTGATTAGATTCCTTCAGTAAGGCATGACCCAGGGTGGGTCTTAATCCTCTTACTGGAGTCTTTTATAATCAGGATGAATATGGAAAGAGACATGGAAAAAGCCACAGGAGCAGAGAAAGCCACAGGAACAAATCAACGGAACCCGGGAGAGAAGAGAGAAACCAGCAGACGCCTCCGTGTGGTGGTCTTCGTGGAGAAAGCATAGACAGACGATGCCTTGATTTGCGCCCTTTTGTGGCCTCAGAACTGTAAGCATGCAACCTAATAAACACCCACGGTAAAAGCCAACCCATTTCTGGTATATTGCTTTTGGCAGCTTTTAGCAAACTAGAACAGTGGGCAAAGTAGTCGGTCTCACTCCGCCTTAGCTCCCACCCTTATAAAACGTGGGTGAGAAAACCGTGTGTGTGGCTGAGGATCAAATGAGAGACTGTGTGTAAGACCCTTCAACAGTGCCAATAAAAAGGTGTTAATTATACTAGAAGCCCTACAATGATGGGTCACAACTTGTCAAAGAGAATCAGTGAAATACCATTTCATTCCTTGGAAATGGGCAAACATAAGTGGAATACCTAATGCTGGCTAATCTATGGAAAGTAGTACTATGTATCACTGACCATGAAAACCAAGCATTGCTTTGGACAGAGACTTGGAAATAAGTGTCAAGAAGCAGAAAAACGTATTCATTTACACTAAAGAAATAATTGAGAAGAAAAAGAACCAAATGCACAAAGCCACCCACTGTCGCATTCCCATTGGAATGAACATGTGGGTGAAATTTAAAGGAGTAACAGCTGACTGGAGGGGGAGGGTTGGGGCAACCGCTGGACCACCATGCCATAGTTATAAAAGAATCAGGAAGCACGAGTGGCAGTGTGGAAAAACGCGCTTTGAGACTGTGGGGACAATTTCAAGGCATGAAGTCACATCTAGTGGCTGCACCATGTGCACATTTAATCTGTGTGTTGAGAAGGAGATGCAGAAATAATAATTTAGAGGGTGCCAGCCCTCTGCCTCCCGCCCAGGATGAAAACGAGGTAGGAGGTGAGCCTGTCCTCGGCTGTCAGCCTCTACTTGGGCGCCCCGGACCTGACAGCCCAAGCCAGGGGTTTATAGTGCAATGCAGCCAGATGCCCAGCAGGGAGCCACACAAGGAGCTGCCATCCTGGAGGAAAGTGGATGCAGTGGACTTCCTGAGAGGAGCGGCCGCACTGCACGGGTGAGCAGTTTAGAGACTGCCCAGAGAATTTTGATCACATTCAGCTTCTACTAGGAATGCTAATGTCCCGATCAGATACTCCCTTACTCTAAGGCCAGGATTTGAAAGGAGGCAGAAGGCTGGCTTGAGGGAGCAGGAGCCTGCAGGGAAGTTGGAAAACAGTCTCCTGATGGCTGTGACATTGCATAAGCTGCACCTTTTTTTTTTTTTTTAAGTTAAAAAGAGGTGTTTGGGGTGTGGATGTAATCAAGCAGTTGGGTGCCCACCATCCACATGGGAGGTCCCGGGTTCAGTTCCCAGTGCCTCCTAAAGAATATGAGCAAGACAGCAAGCTGACGCGATGGGCTGGCATGGTGAACTGACTCAAAGAGATGACTCAACGAGGAGACACAACAAGAGACACAACAAGCAGGGAGCGGATGTGGCTCAAACAGTTGGGCACCCGCTACCCACATGGGAGATCCCGGGTTCAGTTCCTGGTGCCTCCTTAAAGAAGATGAGCAGACACAGAGAGCACACAATGAACAGACACAAAGAGCAGATAGCGAGCACAAACAATGAGGTGGGGGGTAGAAATAAATAAATAAAATACACCTTTAAAAATAAAAGTGGTGTTTGTTGTTGGTGGTGGTTTCTTGTTTTTTTTGCTTTTTAAATAAGTGAGCCAGAGTGGGTGGCAGTAGAGGGACACTGGATCTGGCTTCTGGTCTCAGGTGAGGCGGTGTGTCCACCCTGGTCTGGTTTTCCCATCCCCTCTATTCCCGTGAGCCATCAGTGTTCTCCCAGCCTGGGCCCACATGGTCCCCCTAACCTACCCCCATGCTCTGGTGTGGGAAGACTCCTGATTTTTAAAACCCAGCTCCACCCACCCCCCAAGTCCTTCCCATCTTCCTGGTCAAGTCCACTGGCCCCTCCTGCCTCTCCTGTAGCAGCCCTTGCCAGAGCCCCTCAGGACCCCCTAGAACCCAGGGGCTGCTGGCACAAGTCTCCTGTCACAACCCTTTGTTTGACTTTGGGTTCCCAAAGTCAGAGCAGGAATCTGAGAGCCTGTGTGGAAGGCGAGCCCAGGAAATGCAGGCAGGTGGCGGAGAGAGCCAGAGAGGAAGGGTCACGGCCATGGGGAGGGTCCTGGGGGGAGGGCGGCATGCAGAACCTGCTTCCCACTTACAGCATCCAAGGGGGCTGGGCAGTCACCCCATCTTACAGCATTTCTGAGAGGGCCAGGTGGGGTGCTAATTTCCTGCACTGCAGAGAACGCCACAGGAATATGCAGGGCCCGGCAAGTGCCGGCGGTGGGAGTCGGCCCTCAAGTGGCAAGGGGCTACGGGGCCGGGAGTCCACCATCTGCAGTGCCCCATACCACCTGCCAGGTGCTCCTCTGCAGGCCAGTCAGGTGATGAGCAGGGTTCCAACCCCAGCCCCAGGGCAGGATGCAGGTGAACTACCGCACGCCCTCCCACCCCAAGAAAAAGAAGGCCCGTCCTGAAAAAAACGTTTGTGGGAACAGCATAGGAAACCCCAAAAGACTGCTGGCTCCTCGGTCCCAGGTAGGGGCCTGAGAGCAGAGGCTGACGACGGACAGGCCAGCACGCTGGGTTTGGCAGCAGCCATGGGGTCGGCCCTAATTGCCTCGAATGAAAGTCAGCAGAGAAGAAAGGAGCTGCGGAGGTGCAAATGACCTGTGGCCTGCATGCACTGACCCCCTCTCTGGGGCCTACGGAGGAAACCTGCTTCCACCAGGCATGGACTTGACCAGAGGCCATGCCCAGTCGGCCCTCCACTCTGACTACCTCGGGGATATGCTGTAGCCAAGGCCCTACAGGTGGGCTTTCTGCCCAGAGTGAGCCACCTTTTCCTGTGGTCTCCCTGGCTCAGCAGCAGCTCAGAGAAGGGGCTCCTGGCATCCCCAGGAAAAAGCACGAGGTGTCCAAACCAGACTAAGGCCAGCCAGGAGAGACCAAAAGCAGAGGCCCTAGAACAAAACTGAGGGCAGCATCCCAGAGAGGAGGGAAGAAGACACAAAATGGGCTGAGAGGGCAGGGGCCCCTGTCCATAGTGTTTATATTTATTGTGAGTCACAGCCCAGGCACCTCCCCACCGCCCAAGTATGACTGGAAGCAGCAGAGGGAGGACCTGCGGTGGATGCCAGGAGGGGAAGGAAACTTCATTTTTAAAAGCCAAGGCAGAACTTCCAGGAAGATGGCAGACTAGTAAGACACGGGAATCTCTTCTCCAGAAAACTAGCTAGAGGACAGGCTGAAACAGCCCCGAAATAAATCTTCTAGGGTTTAGGACAGCAGGTGAAGGCTGCACACCACCCAGAGGAGAGAGGGACAAAAGAGGGAAATCGCGACGACAGAACCAGAACCGTGAGTTGGAACCAGCAGCAGCTGCTGCTCCCGGCACCCTCCCCCCAACTCTTTAAAATTCTCACGCCTCTTGGCCTGAGATTACAGACAAAGGGGGCTCCAGGGATCTGCCACTCCCAGAAAGGGGAGAGAGAGGGACACAACCTTAGGCTGACTCAGGTTCTGACCTGCAAATTTGGGCTGCGGAGCCCTATGGACCCTTCCACATGGTGGTTTGCCCTGGGAGCTTAGGAAGGACTGGAGAAATCCGACCCTCCCAACCTACCTCTCTTCTAGCCTGGACTAATTATTGAGGACTCCATGGGAGAGGGGAAAGAGAGCCTGGGGCTGATCCTGCTTTTGACTCCCAGGTTTGGTCTGCCCTGTCCCGAGAGCCCTTCCAGGCTGGGTGGAGCTGTGCCACTGTTTGCCTTGGAGCCTGCAAGGGGCTAAAGATATACAAACCTCCCAATCTCCTCCTCTACTAACAGGAACTGATTGTTGAGGATTCAGAAGGGAGTGGAAATATTTCCTAGCTGGGAAAAGGGGGGCACTACAAGAGAAGTCTGGAGTACTGTCTCAGAAAGTTTGAATTACAAGGCTCTTAGCCCCCAGACAGGAAGCTCTATCACATTGATCTGGTCTGTGTCACAACAAATACGCTCTGACCAGGCACTGAATTGAGAGCTGCCAACGAGCGCCATCTCCTGGCAGACCAAGGAAGTGCACATATGAAAATTAATAAGTAGGAGAGGATTTTCCTGGCCTCCATAGCCTCCCTGCCCAAGGCCCTAGGAAATGACTCTACAACCAATTACTGGGTCCAGTACCCAGTTTTGAGCAACCAGCAGAACAATACTAACAATCAAGGTTGAGCCAAAAATCAAAGAGATGTGGTAACTCACAGCCTCCTGCCACTAAAACCCCATAAAAGAGAAAGACATAGAGCATCTAAGTAAATTACAACCTAACCAGATGCCTAAGCACCAGCAAAAAATTACGAGCCATACTAAGAAAATAGAAGACATGGCCCAAGAAAAGGAATACAGCAAAGTCCCAGAAGAGATGCAGAATTTGAGAGAACTGATCAGTGAGATGAGCACAAATTTCCAAAATCAAATTAATAAGATGAAAGAAGATATAATTAAAGAGATAAATGACATCAAGAAGACATTGAGCGAACGCAAAGAAGAATTTGAAATCCTGAACAGAAAAGTAATGGAGTTCATGGGAATGAAAGACAGAATAGGTGAAGTCAAAAATACATTTGAGGCATGCAACAGCAGACTCGAAATGATGGAAGAAAGAATGGGTGATATCGAAGACAGAGCAGCTAAAATTGAAGAGAGAAAAGAAGAGAGAGAGAAAAGAATGGAAAAAATTGAGCAGGGGCTCAGAGAGTTGAATGACAACACAAAACGCAACAACATATGTGTCATGGGAGTTCCAGAAGGGGAAGAGAAAGGAAAAGGGGCAGAAAGAGTATTTGAGGAAATAATAGCTGAAAATTTCCCAACTCTCATGTAAGAAATGAACTTACATGTCCAAGAAGCACACCATACCCCAATGAGAATAAATCCAAATAGACCGATGCCAAGACACATATTATTCAGAATGTCAAATGTAAAAGATAAAGAGAAAATTCTCAGAGCAGCAAGAGAGAAGCAAACGATCACGTACAAAGGACGTCCAGTAAGACTTCGTGCAGATTTCTCTTCAGAAGCCATGGAGGCGAGAAGACAGTGGTATGATACAATTAGGAAACTGAAAGAGAAAAACTGCCAGTCGAGAATTCTTTATCCAGCAAAACTGCCCTTCAAATATGAAGGTGAATATAAAGTGTTCACAAACAAACAGAAACTAAGAGAGTTTGCAAAAAAGAACCCACCTTTGTAGGAAATATTAAAGGAAGACTTAGAACCTGAAAGAAAAAGACAGGAGAGAGAGGTTTGGAGGAGAGTATAGAGGAAAGAAAAGCAGAAAGGATAACCAAAAGAGTAAAAAGAGAGACAAAAATAAGATGACATATGAAAACCAAAGAATAAAATGGAGGAAATAAATAGTATATTTTCAGTAATATCACTGAATGTGAACGGATTAAATTCCCCAATCAAAAGATACAGGCTGACAGAATGGTTAAAAAAACATGAGCCATCCAGATGCTGCTTACAAGAAACTCACCTCAGACCCAGGGATACAAACCTGCTAAAAGTAAAAGGTTGGAAAAAGATACTCCACGCGAATAGTAAACAGAAAAGAGCAGGGGTAGCTTTACTAATATCAGACAAAACAGACTTCAAATGCAAAAAAGTGATAAGAGATGTGGAAGGCCATTATATATTAATAAAAGGGACGATCCTCCAGGAAGATATAACAGTCATAAATATATACGCACCTAACCAGGGTGCCCCAAAAATATGAGACAAACTCTGGCAAAACTGAAGGGAGAAAGAGATTTCTACAATAATCATCGGAGACTTCAACACCCCTCTCACATCATTAGATAGAACAACTAGACAGAAGATCAACAAAGAAACAGAGAACTTGAACAGTATGATAAACAAGTTAGACCTAACAGACATATACAGAACTCTGCATCCAAACTCAGAGGGTTATACATTCTTCTCAAGGGCCCATGGATCTTTCTCCAGGATAGACCACATGTTAGGTCACAATGAAGCTCTCAATAAATATAAAAAGATTGATATTATACAAAGCACCTTCTCAGATCATAACGGAATGAAACTAGAAATCAATAACAGACTGAACAACACACTCCTAAATATTCGGTGGGTCAAAGAAGAAATTGCAAGTGAAATCAGTAAATATATTGAGACAAATGAAAATGAGAACACAACGTATCAAAACTTATGGGATACAGCGAAGGCAGTCTTGAGAAGGAAATTTATAGCCCTAAATGCCTATATTAAAAAACAAGAAAGAGCTAAACTCAAAGATTTAACTGAACAACTAGAGAAACTAGAAAAAGAACAGCAAACCAATCCCAAAGCAAGCAGAAGGAAAGAAATAATAAAGGTTAGAGCAGAAATAAATGAAAATGAGAACAGAAAAACAATAGAGAAAATCAACAAAACCAAAAGCTGGTTCTTTGAGAAGATCAATAAAATTGACAAACCCCTCGCTAGACTAACAAAGAAAAAAAGAGAGAAGATGCAAATAAATACAATCAGAAATGAAAGGGGAAAATTACAAATGACCTCACAGAAATAAAAAGAATCATGAGATTCTATATGCCAACAAACTAGACAACCTGGATGAAATGGACAAATTTCTAGAAACTCATAACCAACCTACACTGACACAACAAGAAATACAAGAACTTAACAAACCAGTCACAATTAAGGAGATTGACTCCGTCATCAAAAATCTCTCAGCAAAGAAAAGTCCAGGACCAGATGGCTTCACAGGTGAATTCTACCAAGCATTTCTAAAAGAATTAACACCAATCCTGTTTAAACTCTTCCAAAAAATTGAAGAGGAGGGAAAATTACCCAACACATTTTATGAAGCCAACATCACCCTAATACCAAAGCCAGATAAAGATTCCACAAGAAAAGAGAATTACAGACCAATTTCTCTCATGAACATAGATGCAAAAATTCTCAACAAAATACTTGCAAATCGAATCCAACAGCATATCAAAAGACTTATACATCACGACCAAGTGGGATTTATTCCTGGTATGCAAGGCTGGTTCAACATAAGAAAATCAATCAATGTAATACACCACATTAACAAATTGAAGGAAAAAAACCACACGACCATCTCAAGAGATGCAGAAAAGGCATTCGACAAAATCCAACATCCTTTTTTGATAAAAATACTTCAAAAGATAGGAATAAAAGGAAAATTCCTCACTATGATAAAAGGCATATATGAAAAACCCACAGCCAACATCATACTCAATGGGGAAAGGTTGAAAGCTTTCCACCTAAGATCAGGAACAAGACAAGGATGCCCACTGTCACCATTGTTATTCAACATTGTACTAGAAGTTCTAGCTAGGGCAATTAGAAAAGACAAAAAAAATTAAAGGCATCCAAATAGGAAAAGAGGAAGTAAAACTCTCACTGTTGGCGGAAGACATGATTCTGTATTTAGAAAATCCTGAAGTATCCACAACAAAGCTACTTGAACTAATAAATGAGTTCAGCAAAGTGGCAGGATATAAGATCAACACACAAAAATCAGTAATGTTTTTGTACACTAGTACTGAACAATCTGAGGAGGAAATCAGGAGGAAAATTCCATTTTCAATAGCAACAAAAACACTCAAATACCTAGGAGTTAATTTAACCAAGGAAGTCCAGGACTTATATGCAGAAAACTACAAAACAATGCTAAAAGAAATTTAAAAAGACCTAAACAAATGGAAAGACATTCCATGTTCATGGATTGGAAGAATAAATATCGTGAAGATGTCAGTCTTGCCCAAACTGATTTATAGATTCAATGCAATACCAATCAAAATCCCAACAGCTTACTCTATAGAACTAGAGAAGGCAATTGCCAAATTCATCTGGAAGGGTAAGTGCACCCAAATAGCCAAAAGCATTCTAAAAAAGAAGAGCTATGTGGGAGGAATTTCACTGCCTGACTTTGAAACATATTACAAAGCTACAGTGGTCAAAACAGCATGGTACTGGCATAAAGATAGACCCATCGATCAGTGGAACAGAATTGAGAACCCAGAAATATACCCTCACTTATACAGTCAACTGGTTTTTGACAAACCTACCAAGCCCACGCTAATGGGAAAAAACAGTATCTTCAACAAATGGTGTTGGGAGAACTGGATATCTATAACCAAAAGAATGAAAGAGGACCCCTATCTCACCCCCTATACAAGAATCAACTCGAAATGGATCAAAGATCTAAATATAAAAGCCAGGACCATAAAACACTATAAGAAAATGTAGGGAAACATCTTCAAGACCTTGTAGTAGGTGGTGGTTTCTTGGACCTTACACCCAAAGCACGTGCAACAAAACAAAAAATAGATAAATGGGACCTCCTCAAAATTAAACTCAAAATTAAAATATGGAAATCACATATCTGATAAAAGTTTAATATCCAGGATATATAAAGAGATGTTACAACTCAACAATAAAAAGACAAATGACCCAATTAAAAAATGGGCAAAAAACTTGAATAGACATTTCTCCGAAGAAGAAATACAAATGGCAAAAAAGCACATGAAGAAATGCTCAACATCACTCATGATTAGGGAAATGCAAATCAAAACTACAATGAGATATCATTTCACACCTATCAGAATGGCTACTATTAAAAATACAGAGAACTACAAGTGTTGGAGAGGATGTGGAGAGATAGGAACACTTCTTCACTCTTGGTGGGAATGCAGAATGGTATAACCACTATGGAGGACTGTGTGGCAGTTCCTAAAGAAGTTGAATATAAACTTGCCACGTGACCTGGCAATACCACTACTGGATATATACCCAGAAGAACTGAGAGCAGTGACACGAACAGACATCTGCACACCGATGTTCATAGCCACATTATTCACCATTGCCAAAAGCTGGACACAACCCAGGTGTCCATCAACAGACGAATGGATAAACAAACTGTGGTCTATTCACACGATAGAATATTATGCAGCTGTAAGAAGAAATGAAATCGTAAAGCATATGGCAACATGGATGAACCTGGAGGACATTATGTTGAGTGAAGCAAGCCAGTCACAAAAGGACAAATACTGTATGAATGTGTTACTATGAACCAAATATATTGTGTAACATATTGTTTGATCCAAAAAAAAATTTATATGTATCCATTACATTTAATTGAGAAATGTATATATTTATTCATCTGTGTTTACTTTTCAGTTTTTAATTGTTTATATTTTCAATTATTAAATGTACAAAATAAAGTTAAAAAAAAAAAAAAAGCCAAGGCAGGGAGTAGCGGATGTGGCTCAAGCAGTTGGGTGCCCACCTCCCATATGGGAGGTCCTGGGTTCAGTTCCCGGTGCCCCCTAAAGAAGATGAGCAGATGCAATGAGCTGACACAGAAGCAGATACAATGAGCAGGGATTGGATGTGGTTCACGTGGTTGGGCATCCGCCTCCCACAAGGGAGGTTCTGGGTTCAATTCCTGGTGCCTCCTAAAGAAGACGAGCAGACAACAAACAGACACAATGAGCAGAGACGGCGAGCAGACAATGAGCAGACAGACGAAGGACCGGTCTCAGGGATGGGGGGCGGGGAGCCAAGGCAGAGCTTAGCCTGGGAGAGAACAGAAAATAAATAAGCACATATTCATTCACAGCGCTTTGTGTTTTGAGAGGCTCTTTAGGGCTGAAATGGTTCCCCCAAAACAGTTATGTTCAAGTCCTACCCCGTGGTCCCATGAATGTGACTTTATTTGGAAATTGGGTTTTTGCAGATTTAATCAGTGAAGATGAGGCCAACCGGGGGTAGGGTGGGCACAAATCCAATATGACCAGTGCCCTTATAAGAAGAAGGAAATTTGGACACGAGACAGACAGACACAGAGGGAAGGAGGCTGTGTGAAGATAGAGGCCGAGCAAGCCAAGGACTGCCGGTAATCACCAGAAGCTAGAGAAGGACAAGGAAGGATTCTCTCCTAGAGCCTTCAGGGAGCGTGGCTCTGCTGGCACCTTGATTTCAGACATCAGGCCTCTAGAACTGTGAGAGAATAAATATCTGTTGTTGATGCCACCCAGTCTGTGGCACTTTTTTTCAACACAGGTGCCAAACCTCATTAAACCCCACAAAGTCCTCCACTTGGCAGATGAAGAAACTTAGGCTTAGGGTCATTGACAAGGTCTGGCGTCCAGAACCTGGAGTCTGCCTCTTCCTTTGACGCTTCTTGGGAGCATGGGATGGTCCCCCACATGCCCGCTTGGCTTTCAGCCACAGGGAGCCCTAGCAGGGAGAACGTGGGTTCAACACGACCGCCGCGACAGAATCACTGGGACGCTCAACCACAAATGGGGAGCTCATGCTGAATGGTGCAGCATTTCTGTCTGGGGTGATGGGGAAGTTTTGGAATGATGGTGTTGATGGTAGAACACTGTAAACAGAATGAATGTCACTGAACTGTATACTGAAAAGTAAAGCAGGGAGATGTTGTGTTGTATATATACCACAGTAAAGAGAGAGAGAAAAAAATAGACTTTCCGGAAGGTGATGTGGCCACCAGCCCCACTCCGAGTGACCGTGGAACCCCACTCACCACTCCGCCATGATCCGTGTCTGCAGCTCTGGCAGGAGGAACTGCCCGTGGAAGCGGTAGATGGAGGAGATGTTGGAGAAAATGCCCGTGGTAACTTCCGGGGGGATCCCTGCCTCGGTCAACTTGGTGCAAAAAACCTGGGGGCAGAGAAGTCCAGATACACGGTCACCAAGTGCAGCTGCTCTGCTCTGGACTTTGAAGTTGTGTCCTCTGTTGGTTGTGAAATCTCAGGAGAAGTTACTGGCTGCCTAATTGTTTTTCTTAATGAACTTTGTGAACTTCAGAGTCATTATCCTCCCGTTTCATTAAACTGATCCAAACAACCTTAAGACCTAAAAGCAAGTTTATTTCTGGCTAATTCAGAGCCTAAGGATTTTGGAGATGGTGGGGAAATTCCCCTGGGACTGGGTCACACTTGGCGGAGGCAGGAGCTCTTTCTTGAATTTGCAATGGAAGTTCCAGATTTTCTTTCTCTGATTGATGAGACGCAAATTGGACACATGGTCAAAACTCGAGTTCTGTGTGCGTTTTCTTTCCCGTGTTAATAAACCCAATGTTGCCACATGGACAGAGACGAGTGCCACCCACTGTCCCATATATTTATGCAGAAAAACGTCCAGAGGCCATACACACGCTCAGATAGTGTGACTGCCAGGAAGAAGGTCCCTCCCATACAAAATCTCTGTCCCAGAGCTACTGAAAAGCACCGAAAACCAAAAATATAAGTTCCTAGACCAGATTTATTTGGCCAAGTTTTAGTATTGAAGTCATTCATATCTCCAACTAGAAAACCCAACAAATGATTAGAGCTGTGGGGTCTGCCTCTGAGGTTGCTCCCATTTGACCCTGGAAATATTTGGAGGTGGCATTTGCAGCCACATGGGGCTACCTGGTCCAGCAGGTACAGCCGCTTCACGTACGCCTCCTCAGTGTGCAGGAGTTCATGGGCGATGTTGAGTAGCTTCTGGGGCTCAGGATCCTGTGGGGAGAGGAGATGCAGCTTGTCTGGGAAGACGGGCCTCCAGGAAGGCACTGCCTACCAAAGGCTATCCATGTCAGACCAAGCAGACACGCTCTGGGGCCACGAGGACAGGGAAAAGGTCCTTTGGGCTGGGATGTGGTTTCAGTTTTCATAGGGGGGATTTCACGGCAGACTTCCTATCAATCCCCGAAAAGCCCTGCAACCTAGACACGAACCTTCACCCGTGTCGGGTTTTGTCTACATCTGCTGCAGCAGCCGCATCAAAACACATTTGCAACAAAAGATGGCCTTTCCCTGGTCAAAGTCACAGAATGAAGGAACGGAGAAACAGATGGGCCTGTTCCCTCCAGGGTTAGAGCTGGGGCTTTCGTGCCTCCCTCTGAATTCTAGGATTCCCCTGTCAACTCGCCTAGAAAAAGCAAGAAAAACCAATGGCTCACCACCAAGACACAACCAAGAGTGACACTGGTCGAGCCCCACAATGCTGGTCATAAGCCTTTTACCTCCTTGCTCCCACCAAGGTCCTAAAGTCCCCTGTTCCACTGCTGCCACCTCTTTAAGCTCTGCTCGCTGCCCTTTGTCCATGCCGTCCATTAATTCCCACACTGAGCATCAAAGAATGCGCTCAGCTAGGGGCTTGGTTACCAAAGCAAATGAGCAGAAATGACTAGGGTAGACTTCTGCCCCTTTGGAGGGTCAGTGGGCTCACAGCAGACAGCAGAGCTCACTGGTGCTCAGACGACTCTGAGGTGATCTGGGAGGTGGGGCCCCACATGGGGATTCTTTTGAAAGATCCACGCAACACCCCTTTTCCCCCTGCCTCAGCGGTTTTGGGATTCAGACAGGCTTGGGAACCACTAGACTAGAGCAGTAATCAGCAAACTGTTTCTGTGAAAAGCCAGAGAGGAAATTGTATAGGCATGGTGGGCCATGTGGTCTGTGGAGCTACCTCTATACTTATGAAAGCAAACACTTTTCACAATGTAAGCAAATAGGTACGGTTATGTTCCAATAAAACTTTATTTACAAAATCAGGCAGAGGGCTGGATTTGCTTCTTTGGCTGTGTACCAGCATCAACTAGGAAAATTAAAATAAAAACACATAAAACACCAGGAGGCGGGTAGGGGGCCCCCCAAAGATTCCTGGCAGGGTTTTCTGGGTAGATCTGAGACATCAGTTTTTTAAAGCTCCTGGGTGATTTTTTTCTTTTTTTTAGGAGGTACCTGGAATTGAACTGAGGATCTCATACATGGGAAGCAGGCACTCAACCATTGAGCTACATCCACTCCCCAGTGAGAGTTGTTTGTTTGTTTGTTTTCATTTGTTTGTTTTTAGGAGGTACTGGGGATTGAACCTGGGACCTCATTCATGGGAAGCAGGTGCTCAACCATTTGAGCTACATCCGCTGCCTGCCTGGGTGATTTTGCTGTTTTGTTTTGTTTTGTCTTATTTCATTTTCTTGCTTTTTAAATATTTTAATTTTATTTTTTTTCCTGGGTGATTTTGATACCCAGCCAGGACTGGGAGCCACTGGCCTTCACCGATGATAAGGCACATGATTTTTTTTCTCCCCCAGAGCTGGGGATTGAACCCAGGACTTCATGTGCGGGAAGCCGGTGCTCAACCACTGAGCCACATCAGCTCCCAAGGCACATGATTTTGACCTTAGAGAATCTGGACCCTCTTAGCATGCCCCCCGCCCCACTCCCACTGGCTTCACTTACTACGACACCAATCTGGCCCTTGGTGGTCCTGAGTTTGAGACCCCCGTTCTACATGTCCACATATTTTTATGTAGTTGTGATTACACCACTGTTCTTATTTTTGTATTCTGATATTTCTATTTCACCCCATGAATACATTTCCTCTGCTTTCGTACCTGATGATATTGAGCACAGGAGCCAGGAGGCCCTGGGTTCTACCTCTGACCCCAACACTCACTTTACATGGCCTAGGACAGGTCATCGACTCTCCTAAACCCCATTTGCCATTTCTGTTTAGTGGGGAGGTTGCCATTTTCCTAGTTTTGGGGGAGGGGGCTTCTGAGAGCCCCCACCTGCCACGTGCCGCTCCTGAGCTGACCTCCTGGTCCAGGAGCCGGTGGCCGGACAGAAGCGGACACGGCAGCTGCTCCATACATGCCCACTGCCCCTGAGCCTCCCTGGTGGGGGGAACCAGGAGCCACTGCGGGGTGCGGGCAGAGAGAAGCAGAGAGCAGCCAGGCACTCTGGGGTGAGCACACCGGCTGCAAATGCCATCTTCTGACACTAGATGTCAGTATTACTCTCTTCAAGAGGGTTTCCTGCAGGCTGTCGGGGCTTGATTCTTTTTACCCACTTTGAATGCATGAGCTCCCCTCCAACTTATTTAGGGAAAAACATTTTTGTCCTGGGCTTTCGACCCGTCTGACTACCTGGGATCGTCTTATTCATTTGCTCCCTTGTCTGTTTGGTATTGAGCTCATAGCCTACACACCTCCCAGGGTGGAACCCAATGCCCCAGCACTGACTAGAGCTCTGTTCTTTCCTTCCAGGAGTCACCACTTAGGGGAGAAACTGTACTAGGCAACAATTACCGGGTGGACAGCCCAGAACCTTCCACAGGGGCTGGTCCTGCTCTCCTGGGGAGAATGACCCGGTAGGAGGAGGAGGGGAGGTGGTCCAGGCAGAAGGGGCCTGTCCAGGCTAGGTGCGGGCACAGGGGGCCCCTGGGGGTGGGACAAGGGTGGCCAGACTTGTGCACCACCTGGGGTCTTCAGGAACAGGGAAGCAGGGAAGACGGATGATGCAGTTTAGAAACTGCCTCTGGAAGCTGTGTGGAGGGGGTGGGTTGTGCTGGAGACAGAGCCACCTTTGAAGCCAAAGGTCACTCAGGTGGGGAGGGGGTGGTCAGGGTCACAGGGACAGAGGGAAGGTACTGCCAGCAAGGCCTCGAGAGGGGCTGACTCGGCATGACCCCTCAATCGAGGGGCCGGGCATGGAGGAGGAAGCCAAGGCGGGGCACAGAAGTGCTCCCAGTTTCTGGGGGGAGCAGGTTGGGGTGAATAAGGGGTGGGGGCACCTTGGCCAGGACAGAACCTGGGGCAGAGCCACGAGTAAGATGCAGAGTTTCAGCCTGGAACGCCAAGACCATGGCCACACACAGCCCCTCTGGGCCTCAGTTTCTCTATTTGTAAAAGAAACCCTGCTCCCAGGCTCTCCCAGGCTGGACCTTAAAAAGACACACATGAACAATGCCCTCTCCATTCATTCACTCCACAAGTCTACCTCGTCTGCCATTTAAGTTTAATTCAGTCTCCCTTTACTTAACTTAAAAAGAAAACATCCCCTATTTAAAAAAAAAAAAAAAAAAAAAACATGGTAAGATGCAATGGAGGCTCTGCCTAGAAAAGAGCTCTTTGGGAAGTGGTTTAAATGTGCTGAGCGGCCCCTCCTGGGCCTCTTGTCTCCATGCACAGCCCCCTAACCCCATGTCTTGGAGCCCCTGGGTGGCGATGGAAGTGTCCGCCCCCAGAGGCGGGAGATTTCGGGGCCAGGTTGTGTGCTGCAGGCACACGTTCTCGATTCCCTCATCCCTTTCCTGTATGATCCGCTTTCTTCCCGAGGCCTCACCACTCGGTGCCCGCTCGCTGGCCGACGACCTGTGTGTACACCTGTGTCACCATCCCCTATCAGAAGCCCCCCTGCTCATCTCATCTGGGGAGGGGACCCAGGACGCGGCGCACGGCCCCAGGGCTCCTAAATTGACGCTTTGCCCCGAGGATGTACACAATGAAACTGTTCTCACCAGGACCCATGACGGAGAACACAACCCACTCCCACCATGAACTCCGCACCCCAGGCCCACGTGGGCAGGTCTGGAATGGGCCTGGGGATCTGCATTTTTACCCAGCCAACTCTGAGATCTGGGCTCTGGCCTGGAGCACAGCCTGAGCAGCCACAGGTGGTGCCGTCGGCCCTAAGCCTGCCCTCTGCCATGCTGGCTCAGCCAGCGTGTCAGGCCAGACCCCGTGAGGCTGTGATGTCCTCACCCAGGAGCCACAGGTCTGACCCCAAATGAACATCACCTGTTCTGTTGGGACCCGGTCACCTGCTGGCTTATCCACCGACGTCCAGCCAGGGGTTTTGGTGACGAGTCCCCACACGCCCTGGCACAGCGCCCAGAGCTTAATCAATGCTAAAGGCAGCCAAAATGAATTTCGCCCCAAGGAAGACCCATCCAAACCCTGGGCAGCTCTGTCTACCCAGCGTGCCAGCCTGCTGCTGGACCCACATACCCTGAGCAAGAGAGTGGACACGTGCCCAGGGGCCCTGGACAAGGCAGCCTAGGCTCCCATACCATGCGTGACCCTGGGCAGGCACTAAACTCTCCATGCCTCAGTTTCCTCACTTAAAGCACGAAGATGATCCCAAATACTGCCTTCTTCCTAGATGGGGCTTTTTGCAAGGCTTACATGGCCTTGTGCACTTGCAGATGGGAAAACTGAGGCTCAAGGAGGGGGAAGCTGGTTTTGCCCAAGGGTGTCAGGCGTACTTCCCGCACTGTTTTCTTTACAGGCTCTAGCGCAGGGAGCTCTCCATGCACCGTCACCGAGAACAAGGCCGGGAGTTGTGTAGCTGAAGCAGCCCTTAGGAGATGCCCCCCACAAACCATGTACCCTCCTCTCAGAGGAGAGCTGGGACTCTCCGTGGCCGGGAGAAAGGAGGGGGAGGCTTACTTTGGTGACGTCCAGATCTGCGTCGGCCCTCTGGGGGACGGTCGCCGGCTCAGGCTCCTCGCCACTGCCCTCGTCCACATCGCTGTCAGCCTCCTCCTGGGGGGCGTCCCGCGAGGTGTTGCTGCCTGAGTCCGTCTCGGGGTGCAGCCCCAGGATGGCGGGGCCCTTGCTGGCCTCAGTGCCGTCCTCGCAGGGGAAGTTCATGCTGCAGGACGGGCTGTCGATCCCGCTGTCCCGATTAGGGAGTTTCCCACTGCCACCCGGCTCATCCGTGGAGCCTGTCTCCAGGGGACTGTCCCCAACCGCCTGCATGCCCAGGCTGCCGTGGCCCCCGCAGTGGGGGTCGGCCCTGACAGGGAGCTCACGGGGCTTCCCCGGCTCCAAGGGTTGGAGCTCCCTGGCCTCAACCTTCTCCAGGGAGGGGCCACCAGGCCCAGCGTACAGCCCCCCTAGGGTGGCAACAGGGCCTGAGGGAGTTGAGGAGCCCATGCTCGACTCCATCCTCCCAGCTGAGCTGACCAGGGTCCGTGGGAGGCCAAGAGGGGGCTTCCTGTGGGGGGAGAAATGATTCTGGCTCAGGCTTTGCTCAGAACAGGCTCAACTTGAGCACAGCTCTTTGGGGGCCCCACCCCACCCCGCAGGAAAAGTCAACATCAAGGACACAGACTGTGGTTGAGGTGCGAGGCCCACACCCCATCCTCTGACCCCCAGGACATCCCCCTAGCCCTGTGGTGGGTCTCTGTGTGATATCTGAACACCCTGGGCTGGTGCAGTCGGTCCTGTCTAGAGGGGCTTTTGGATGATGGTAAGTGGAAAATATTTTATTTTTAAAATAAAATTTTTTATGTAAGAAAGAAAATCCTGTAGTGTAAAAATACCTGCCACCCAATACATTAAAAATGTATGTGCAAAATAATAATAACCAACATGAGTACAGTGGTTTCCATTTATAAAACACTTTCATGTCCACTGGGTTTATTAACGCTTGCAATAGTCTTGAGGTAAGGCAGTTACCATGCTGATCACCACCATCATCATCACCACTATCATAAGCATCATCGTCACCACCACCACCACCACCATCACCACCATCACCACCACCACCACCACCATTTTTTTTTTTTTTTTTTTTTTTTTTT
>JAKSZT010053763.1:275217-339917 GCA_026826555.1 Tolypeutes matacus | reverse complement strand
TCACCATCGTCATCGCCACTATCACCATGATTGTTATTCTGCTTTACAGGTGAGAAAAGAAGCTTCTAGAGACCTGGTGACTTGCTGGGGATCAGTGCATGGCATCCTCCTCATCTCTCATTACCCCCAGTTCACAGGGGAGGGATGAGCTGGGGCTTTGCCCAGTGACATGAAGCAGGACTTTTGCCTCCAAATTCCAGGCTCTTTCTCCTCTCTGAATAGACTGAAGCTACTTTACACTTTCACAACACCCCTCACCTGGCTTCAGGGAGGGAAAGTAAACTAGAGTGCTAATTCGAAGTGTACAGGAATTTCAGCTGAGGAGGGTGGAAAGGGGAGAATGTAACAAAAGGGAGACTAGCATTCATCAAAATGTTCCCTTGAACCCAAGGTAGAGCTGTGAGGAGGATAAGGAACAAACCTGCTAAACCACTGCTGACAATAACTTCCTCTTAAATGACAAGTGGGTTACCTGATGCTTTCAAACTTCCCAATGAGGGCGCTGACAGATGAGGGGGTAGGTGCCTGGCTCCCTGCAGGCGACAGGGTCCCTGTGGTGCCTGGGTAGGCCGGCAGGGGCCGCTGCGGGGCTGGAGGGATCTCTTGAAAATCTTTTTCTTGCCCAGCAGGTTTGAGGTAGTGTGGTTTAGGAGGCACTGAAAAAAAAAATTAAAGGAGGATGAAAACCTGCTTCTTCCCAGGGGCATTTAAGGCATCTGGGGGGACGAGACTCAGTTCTAGAGGGGAAGCGTGAAAGAAACCAGCTCTGTATCTCTGCCCAGCAGACACCGAGGGGACCCTTCCCCAGAGGCAGGTCCTTTCTGGTCAGTGTGGTCCCTGAGGACTCAGGGGTGGAAACAGCATGGTCGCATCCTCGGCCACCAGGCAGACACATGGGGCTCTGGGAACGTTGGGCACCTGGGCAGCGCCCGGTGATGTGCGCAGCTTCTGGGGCTCACCTTGCAAATTCCAGAGCCGGGACAAAGCAAGTTCCTGCCAACACAGCCCCCCATGGCCAGGGAGGCAGTTTCACCCAATGTGAGGAGGGATCAGTGAGTACCACCACATACCTCCCGCAGCTCACTCCCCAAGACACAGCCACAAACAGCCTCAGCAAGACACCCTCCCAGAGACACACACCTTTCACATACACCATAACTCACACTGCATCACAGACACACCCATACACTGACACACACACATACTATCACACACTCACACTTTTACATCTATAGGCCTACACCCACCCATACATATTCTCACACACACTCACACTGACACACCAACTCTCACACTCTCCCCACAAACACATTCACTTACACTGACACACTGACTCACATACACACAGGCACATACACTGACACTCAGATACACACTTTCTCCTACATTCATCACACAGTCTTACCCACACACTCACACTGACACACAACTCGGTCACATACACTGAAACTCAGATACACTCACACATTTACACCTACAACCCTGCACTCAACAACATATATTCTCACCCACCCACAAATACCCCCACACACTGACACACCAACTCACACTCATATTCTTCTGCCAGCATCTTCTTTACATGTTCCCTTCCTCACTTGCTAAACAGAAGAATGACTGATGAAGAAGCAGATTTCACATACACACAAAATGAAAAAGTGGACCCAATTGACCAGTTGCTTTGTGCAGGCAGGAATGCTTCTGGGGAGTGTGCAGGAGAAGTCCAGCCTTCAGCCACTTCTCCACGTACTGTTCTGAGAGTTGCCGTGATTCCATGGGCGGATGCACCTCCTCCCCACCCCTGCAAGAGTTTCATGAGCTCTCGGTTTTCTCACGTGGCAAAAACCATTTTTTGAGTGGAATTTTTTTTAAGAGAGACAACGAAATCAGTTCAAGATGGGCATTTCTCATTGGCTACTGCCACATTCTTAAAGAAAGCTTAATGGGGAGAAGAAATATTCAGATTTCTAAACAGAAAATACATGTTTTACTGCATTCTTCCCATAGCGCAGGACATAAAATCAAGTTTCCAGAACTCAGACATGACCCAGCAATAACAATATACCAAATGGAATGCAAACTGGGCTCTCAGCCTCAGTGTATTCAGATGCAGTGTTGTCAGCTGTTTGGAACAAGACAGAGCCTGAATCAAATTCCACTTTGGGGGACTTATGCTTCTGGCAAAGATTTACAGAAACCAGATTTATTCTCTTACCCAAAACAACCAAAAAATGGATCAACCATATAAAACAACAGCTTGCAAGACAGAGCTGCCCAGAGAGAGAATGTTAAAGAATTGCAGAAGAATATTCAGCTGAGTACTGTTCAGTGCATGTGTGCGAGGGAACTCCACAAGGCTCAAGAAAGAACCACCTGGAAGGATTAGTGGGAACATTACCTGGCACTCACTTGGGGCAGGGAATAGTACCTGTCCCCGCCAGCCAGCATGGAAAACTGCAAGATTCGCAGGGTACTGGATAGTGTACTCAGAAGGGTCTTGCCTTGGTTGTGGGGAATAATTATTCCTATGGTAAGAACTACTCTGGTCCCAACTAACAAATCTTGAAAGGAAGACCTGAAAAAATCAAACTGTTTCCAAGTAACTTAATTACATGGTGGTAATATACCTCAATTTAGAAATGGTCTTTATCCTAGTCCTCATTCCTGCAGACGTCTTAAAGATGTTATTTTTAGTTAAGGTGTGGCCAACTGAATGAGGGTGGGTCTTAATCTGGATTATTGGAGGCCTTGGAAAGAGCCAGAAATAGGATGGCGGGGGAACCCAGAAGAGAAAGGAGAGGACATCTCCATGTGATGGAAAAGCCAAGGAACCCCAAGGATTGCCAGCAAGCCAGCATCAGAACACCACAGTTTTTGGGGAGAAAGCATGGCTTCACTGATGCCTAGATTTTGGACTTCTAGCTTCTGAAATCACGAGTCAATCAATTTCAATTGTTTAAGCCACCCCATAGTGTGGTATTTGTGATAGCCACTCAGGCAAACTAATACAACATCCCTGAACAAAGCTCAAGAATACCTATCAAAAATATCCAGCACCCAACAAGGTAAAATTCACAATGTCTGGCATCCAATAAAAAATTACTAGACATGGGGTGATGTCATCAATATGGCAATGTAGGACATCCCCTGGAAAAGTTTCCCCTCAGAATCAGCTAATAAAATGACAAATCCCACTTGTTTAGAACTCTGGAGGACACTAAAGACTGGAGAAGGACTCTACAATCATGTTGACTCAAAGAAAAAGAAAAATAACCTCCAAGATCAGGTAGGAAATTTCTGTGCCAGACCCCTCTCCCTCACTCAGTCCTGCAGAGCTTGGGAGTCGCAAACAGGCAGCATGTCCTGGGTCCCTGCTGCAGTGGTCACTCATAGCAGTGAGTTAGAAACCAATGTATATCCAGGTACAGCAACCCAAGTCTGCAGAGACTAAGGTGGAACACAAACCACTAAATTGGGCTGCAAAAATAGGGCCCCTGGGGGGAGGGGGAGAGACACCACAGCAGAACTGTTGGCAATAGAAACTCAATTCAGTTTCTATTGGCTGGACCACTTAAATGCAAAATGGACTTTTCTGGATTGACCCACCTTTCTGGATTGACCTTATCTGGCTCCCAGGGTCAGGATACCCTAATGAAGAAGAAAATTTATGCTGAAAAACCTCACAGAAAAAAATTGGGGGCAGGACGTGTAGGACAGGATGGGTCCCAGAATTGAAATGTGTAAGGAAAAGGGGGCACTGAGTGAGGGCAAGAATTTAAACAAATCATAAGAGCTGGGGAGAAAATTCTGCACAAAAACAGAACAGATCAAGATTCCCAGAGAAGGAAGAAAGGAAGGGAAGTTTTCTCCTGGTGGTAAAACAAATGCACAAAAATGTGCAATCTTAATAAACAAATTCAGCCAAGTGTTAGGGTACAAGATCAACATGCAAAAAAACAGTAGTGTTTCTATACACTAGTAATGAACAATCTGAGGAGGAAATAAAAAGATAAAATTCCACTTTCAATAGTAACTAAAAGAATCAAATATCTAGGAATAATTTTTTTTTTTTTTAAGATTTTATTTATTTATTCATTTATCCCCCACTTGCTGCTTGTGCTCGCTGGGTCAGCTAACCACGCTGTGTGGGCGGGCTTGCCTTCACCAGGAGGCCCTGGAAACCAAACCCGGGGCCTCCCATATGGTAAACGGGAGCCCTACTGATTGAGCCACAGCCGCTTCCCATAGGAATAAATTTAACCACATTTGTAAAGCACTTGTACACAGAAAAGTACAAAACTGTGCTAAAAGAAATCAAAGGAGACTTAAATAAATGGAAGGACATTCTGTGTTCATGAATTAGAAGACTAAATATCGATAAGAATGATTTACAGACTCAGTGCAATCCCAATCAAAATCCCAACAGCTTACATTGCAGAAATGGAAAAGCCAATTATCATATTTATTTAGAAGGATATGGAACCCCAAATAGCCAAAAATATCTTAAAAACAAAGAATGAAGTTGGAGGACTAACACTTTCTGACTTTAAAGCTTATTACAAAACCAAGTGATCAAAACAAAATGGTACTGGCACAAAGATAGATAAATAGACCAATAGAATTGAATTGAGAGTTCAGAAATAGACCCTCATCTATAGCCAACTGAGTGTTGATAAGGCTGCTAAGTATGCTCAACTCGGATAGAATAGTCCCTTCAACGAATGTTGCTGAGAGAACTGGATATCCATATGCAGAAGAATGAAGAAGGACCCCTATCTCACACCATATATACAAAGATTAGCTCAAAATGTATTAAAGGCCTAAATATAAAACCATGACTATAAATAAACGCCTAGAAGAAAATGTAGGGAAGTAGCTTCAGAATGTTGTGTTAAGCAATTGTTTCTTAGACATTATACCCAAGGCACAAGCAACAACAACAAAAATGAGATAAATGGGACCTCATTAAAATAAAAAAAAACCTCTGTGCCTATTGATTGCACACTTTGGACGGACTGTATGGTATGTAAATATATCTCAATAAAACTGTTAAAGTAAAAAAAAAAACTTTAGTACATCAAAGGACTTTATCACAAAAGTAAAAAGACAACCTACTCAATGGGAGCAAATATTTGGAAACCTGGAAACCACCTATCCAATAATGATTTAATATCCAGAATATATAAAGAAATCCTACAATTCAACAATAAAAAGACAAAAACTCAATTTAAAAATGGGCAAGAGGGAAGCGGCTGTGGCTCAATCAGTAGGGCTCCCGTTTACCATATGGGAGGACCCGGGTTCGGTTCCCGGGGCCTCCTGGTGAAGGCAAACCCGTCTGCACGGCGTGGTTGGCTGACCCAGCGAGCACAGGCAGCAAGGGGGGGATAAATGAATAAATAAATAAAATCTTAAAAAAAAAAAAAAAAAAAAAAATGGGCAAGAGACTTGAATAGACATTTGTCCAAGGAGGAAATACAAATAGCTAAAAAGCACATGAAAAATGCGCAACATTACTTGCAATTAGGGAAGTGCAAATAAAAACCACAATGAGATATCATTTCACACCCACTAGAATGGCTATTATTAAAAAAAAAAACCCAGAAAATTACAAGTGTTGGAGAGGATGTGGAGAAATAGTTACACTCATTCAATGCTGGCGGTAATGTAAAATGGTGCAGCCATTGTGGAAGAAAATTTGGCACTTCCTCAGAAAGCTAAGTATAGAATTACTATATGACCCGGCAATCCATCTATTGGGTATATACCCAAAAGAATTGAAAATAGAGACTCAAACAGATATTTGCACACCAATGCTCATGGCGGCATTATTCATAATTGCCAAAAGATGGATACAACCAAAGTGTCTACTGATGAATAGATAAACAAAATGTGGTATATATATATATATACAATGGAATATTATTCAGCCATAAAAAGGACTGAAGTCCTGATTCATGAAACAACATGGATGAACTTTGAAGACATTATGCTGGGTGAAGGCAGCCATTATGCTGGGTTTTGGGGAGTAAAGGCTTAATTTGTAGAACTTCTATTAGGGTTGATTGTAAAGTTTTAGAAGTAGAAGGTGGTAATGGTAGCACATTATTGTGAGTGTAATTAACAGCACCTCTGAATTATATATATAAATGTGGTTAAAAGGGGGGAATTTTAGGTCATATATATGTTACTAGATCAGAAATTAAAAGATAAAACATAGGACCGTAAAACCATTGTAAATGATGGGCTGTAGTTTTTACACTTTATATATATATTTTATACAAGTATAAAATGTTCTTTCTTGAATTATAACAGATGTACTACACTAACAGAAGATGTTATTAATAGGGTAGTATATGGAAAAACAATACACCCTGATATAAACTATAGACTATAGTTAATGCTACAATTTTAACAGCCTTTCACCAGTTGTAACAATGGCACTATATTAACACAAAGTGTCAGCAATAGGGGGTTATATGGGAACACTATATTTTTTCCATGATTTTTCTGTAAACCTACACTTACATTTAAATTTTTTTAAAAAAATTACTAGATATGCAAAGAAGCAGGAATATGCAACCCATAATGAGATTAATCAAGAAATTGAAACTGACCCATAACTGGCACAGATGTTAAAATTAGCAGAACATTAAAACAGTTATTATACCTTTATTTCACTATGTTCAAAAGTTAAGTAGAGACATGGAAGATATAAAAAGACCTAGATGAAATGTCTAAAGGTGAAAACCATAAAGTGTGAGATCAAAAATACACTAGAAGGGATTAATGGCAGATTAGACAACATAAAAGAAAAGATTAGTGAACTTGAAGAGATTGCAATAGAAACTATCCCCAATGAAATGGAAAGAGAGAAAGAGAGAGAAAAGGGCATTAGTGAGATTTGCAGAAACTGCAGGAAGCATAACATATGTGTAACTGGAGCCCCCAGAAAGGGGTAAGTAGGGAAAATATTTGAGAAAATAATGGCCAAGTTTTTTTCCAGATGTGAGGAAAATTATAACTCCACATATCAAAGAAGCTCAAAGAACATTGAGCACAAGAAATGTTTGCAGTTAAAAATTTTTACTCATAGAAAACTCAAGGTTTAGATGGTGTATTTGTCAGCCAAAGGGGTGCTGATGCAAAATCCAGAACTCTGTTGACTTTTATAAAGGGTATTTATTTGGGGTAGAAACTTACAGTTACAAGGCTCTAAAGAGTCCAACTCAAGGTACCATAAGAGGTACTTCCTCACCCAAAGTCTGTTGCCACCTGTTGAAGCAATATGGTGGGCGATGTCTGCAAGGGTTCAGCCTCTCTTTCCTCTTAAGGCTCTGCTGTCCAGCTTCTTCTGATCTCAGCCATAGGCTGGCAGAGGGCTTGTCTCTCTTCCTCTGGGGCTCATTTCCTTCTGGACTCAGCTGCTCTGGTCTCTTCACAAGGTCAGCTGTAAACTATTAGGCAAATGACTCATCTCTCTTCCTGGGGCCTCTGCCGTGTCTATGAAGCTATCTCTCTTCCTCTGTGTATCTTCCCTGTGTATCTACTTCTGTGAGTCTCCTTGATTGAATGCCCATTTATATAGCCCACCAAGGGGGCAGGGACTCAAACCTAATCTTGATTTAATCAAGTAAACATAAAGTCTTTGAATTTAAATCAAAGGGTATCATGCCCAGAGGAACAGACCAGTTTATAAACATAATCAATATCTCTTTTTGGAATTCATAAATAATACCAAACTGCCACAGATGGCTTCACTGCTGAATTCTACAAAACATTTAAGAAATAATACCAATTCTATACAAAGCATTCCAGAAAATCAGAAAGAGAGGAATCCTTCCCAACAACATGGGTGACTCTAAAAATTATCCTGCCAAGTGAAAGAAGCTGGACTGAAAAAATAAATAAAATTCTTGGGGAGGATGATATATGTTCACTACCTTGCTGTGGCAGTTTGAAATTATTTTATGAATTCCAAAAGAAGAGATTATGTTTGTGAGCTGGTTCACTCCTGTAGGTGTGAGACCTTTTTTCAATTAGACTACCTCAATGAGGTGTGACTCAGGTTGAGTCTCTGCCCTCTTGCTGGGTCTGTTAAAAAAAATGGAGACACACCAGAAAAGAGAGCTCTGCCATTTTTGATCCTGTCATGTGACAGAAAGGAAAGGCCCAAGCAGCTGAACCCCAGAGAAAGATAAGCCACATGCCTGATGGCTTGCAGCTGAAACTGGAAAGAAAGCGGAGCAGCAGAGCCTGAGAGAAGAGGCCTGGTAAGAGATAAGCCCTATGCCTGGTTGCCCTGAGCTGAGCTCTGGGAAATGGTACAGCCTGGAGGGAAGGCAGAGACCAGGCGGAGATCAGTGGCCATCTTGCTTCAACAAGTGGCAGCTGACTTGGGTGAGAAAGCACCTCTTATGGTGACTTGGTAAGACTTTTCATGGCCTTGGAATCATAAGCTTTTACCCCCCCCCCCCCCAAAATACCCTTTATAAAAGCCAATACATTCCTGGTATTTTTGCATCGGCAGCCTTTTGGCAAACTAAAACACTTGATTATGGTGATAGTTTCATGGCTGTATACATATAGAAAAATTAGCAAACTGTGTGCCGTTTTTTGTAGGTCAATTGTACCTCAACAAAGCTATTCAAAAAAAAAAATCCCACCTCAGCCAGTTGTGAGAAGTTAGGAAGTTGCTCCTATTTCCTGAGCAGGATTTTTCTTCTTACAAAAGGGATAATGACCTCGTGAGGAGAGGTGTGTGGAAGGGACCCCATGGGTGAAGACGCGGGCCCTGCCCGTGTCCTGTCTGGAAGCCCTCATCTGGAGGACATGGGCATGCTGGGGGTCTGTGGAGAGCCTTGAAGTGACGACCATCCCATCTTTGAAGGGCTTTTGTGCCAGAACTGGTCAGATGAACCAAACGAAGGATGCTAACCTGCTGGCTTCGCATTTGCAAATGTCGAGTTCCCTAACCCAGGATCTAACCCACCAAGTTCCCCGACCAGGTACCTGAGATGGGTGTCCTGTCCCCCAGCCCTGACCCAGGAGCTGGAAGAGGAAAGGCAGAGAAGGCCAGCTGCGTGGAGAGGGCCCTTCCCAATCCCAGATCTGCCACAAGCATCAGGAGCAGCTCAGGGGCTGCTCAGGCAATATCAGGCCGGGACCCCGCTGCCTTCCACTGGACCACCCCCATGCCACAGCCAGAACCACAGAGTCCAGGGCTTGGTACTGAAGACTACCCCACTGAGGGGAATAAACCGGGTGGTGGAAGGTCCTGCTGCAGAGGCAGCTCAGGGCCTTACTTGCTTCAGGACACTGCAAGCTGGTTTCTGTAAGCTGGGCTGTGCCTTTCTCTGTCTCTCTCTCTCTCCCTTTCTTTCTGTCTTTCTGGGCCTGCCTGCCTGCCTTTGCTTTTCTTTCTTTACTTTTCCCCTTCCTTCTGCCCTCTCTCCCTCCCTCCCTTCCTTCCTGTTTTTCTTTCTTTTCCCTCCCTTCCTTCCATTTTTATTGAAGAAACACATATACAGTGTAATATTTCCCATTTTAAGCACTTTCAAGTATTCAACTCAGTGCTATTAACTACATTCACGATGTTGTGCTATCATCATAGCCAGCCACGACCAAAACGTCTCCGTCATCCCGAATGGAAACTCTGCATGTTTTTTTTTAAAAAAAAAAAGGCTGAAAAACAGCTGGGTTTCATCTGCATAAAATGGAAAAACTAAACATCTACTGAATCTGTGCTTCCGCGTACAGAAGAAGCACCTGGCAGGAACACAGTGGTGGTTTCCACAGGAGCAAGGCAAGAGGGGGGCTCTGGGAAGTGTGCTCTGAATTTTTATTCCCTGCCCCCTGTGCTGCTGCGATGATTTTTAAAAAGAGTATGTATTGCTTTAAAATAAAGGATTACATAGCTGTAAAAAGGAACAAAGTCCTGATACCTACGACAACATGGGTGAACCTTGAAGACATCATGTTGAGTGAAATAAGCCAGACACAAAAGGACAAATATTGTATGATCTCTCTGATATGAAATAATTAGAATAAGCAAATTCGTGGAGTCAGAATCTAGAATATAGATTACCAGGGGATAGGGTGGGGTAGGGAATGAGAAGTTAAGGTTTAGAATGCATGGGGTTCCTACATGGAATGAAGCATGTGTTTTGATAATGGATGGAGGTGATGGTAGTACAACATTGTGGAAGTAATTAACACAGAAAGATATATCTGAAGGAGGTTAAAAGGAGAAATGTTAGGTTTTATATATGGTAATAGAATAAATTTTTTAAAAAATCCATAGAACTACACTACACACACAATGAACCCAAAGTTAAACCATGGACTACACTTGATAGCACAATAATAAAAATGTGCTCTCATCAATTGTAACAAATACTCCACAGCAGTGCAAGGTGTTAATAATAGGGTGGTATATGGAAATCTTGTATTTTATGCATGCTTATTCTGTAAACCCACAACTTCTCTAATAAAAAATTAATAAGTAAACCATTATTTTAAAAAGAAAAACAAAGAGAAAGGGTGAAGGAGCCATATTGAGAACAGCAACTCAGCAGAGCAGTTTTCCTTCCCACAAAAGAATGGACCTGAAGCAAAGGTCCTGGGAAGGTGTAGCGGTTTGGCAGTTTGATATAGTTATGAACTCCAAAAACAGATATTGGATTATGCTTGTAAACTGGTCTGTTAATCTGGGTGTGATTAAGTTATGATTAGGGCATTGACTGGGCCACGTCAGTAGGACGTTGAGCCCTACCCCTTGGTGGGTGGGGGAATCAAATATAAAAGGCATGGCAAAGGACAGAGGGAGCAGTTTTGTTTTTTTTTTTTTTTAAAGATTTTATTTATTTATTCATTTATCCCCCCCCTTGCTGCTTGTGCTCGCTGGGTCAGCTAACCACGCCGTGCGGGCGGGCCTGCCCCCACCAGGAGGCCTCGGGAACCGAACCCGGGGCCTCCCATATGGTAAACGGGAGCCCTACTGATTGAGCCACAGCCGCTTCCCGAGGGAGCAGTTTTTAGTTGGAGTTCTGATGTTGGAGTCTTGCACTGGAGCCCTGGGAAGTAAGAGAGCTTGGTCGTGAGGAGAGAGAGAAGGCCCCAGGAAGAGAAGCAAGCCATTTGCCTTATAGTCTACAGCTTGCCTTGTGAAACATAGCAAGCCTGAGCCCAGAGAGAGGCAAGTGCTGGGAAGAGAGGAACTCAAGAAGCCTGAACCTTGGCAAATGTCAGCAGCTGTCTTGCTCCAACATGTAGCAATGGATTTTGGTGAGGGAAGAAACTTATGCTTTATGGCCTGGTAACTGTGGACTTCTACCCCAAATAATACCCCTTATAAAGACCAACCCATTTCTGGTATTTTGCATCAGCACCCCTTTGGCTGACTGATACAGAGGGAGTAGCAGGTAGCTTGAGTTTAATGCTTTTCCTATTTGTGTTCTGCATACATGTGCACACACACACAATGTATATACATGTGCACACACATGATCACATGCACTCGTGTACACATATGCATTTGCATGCACACTCGTGAGTGCACACATACACACCCATGTGCACAAATATAATGCACACATGGAAGAATGTGCACACCCATGTGTGCCAGAAACTAGCTGAGGACTTTCTGATATTGAAGCCTGTGGTTCTGCTTTTTAGACAAGGACTCTGGGGCACCACGAAGCTAAGACGCTGGCCAAGACTGGCCTGGCATGGATCAGAACACAGCAGCTAGTCCCCTTCCCAGATCCGCTCCCCTTGAATCCCTGGACTCAGCTCCCCAGGTAATTCCGACACACGGGCAGGGCTAGGAACACCTTGAGTGTGCCGGTGCTCAGGGCAACCATCTCTCAGTTGTTGGTGGGTTTTCTCTGTCCAACCACACTCAGCTCTCCCTGTGGGAAGCCCTGAGTTGCCTGAGCCAAGGAGGACCAGGCTTGTGCTGAGCCCAGCAGGCCTCAGGTGAGCCGCATCTGCTCAGGGACGCAGCCAGGGCACAGCGGCCCCAGACACCCCAAATCGATCAGCATCAAAGGGTCCCAGCATGAAGAGGCAGGGGGGGAGGTGGGGGACTTCATTCCTGCTTTCAAAAGTCCTCTTGGGGGGAGCAGATGTGGCTCAAGCAATTGGGTGACCACCTCCCACATGGGAGGTCCCGGGGTTGGTTTCCAGTGCCTCCTAAAGAAGATGCTGCAACCAGCTGCAGACGCCGAAACCAGCAGGGAGCAGAAGTGGCTCAAGTGGTTGGGCACTTGCCTCCCACACAGGAGGTCCCGGGTCTGTTTCCGGTGCCTTCTAAGGAAGATGAGCAAACAGATGAGGGAGCCATCTTGGGGTGGCAGAGGGGAGGAATAAAAATTTTAAAAATAAAATAATAAAATGTTTAAAAAAAGTCCTCTTGGCTCTGACTTGATGGTTGCATAAAGAAATATAAGGAAATAAAATACTCCCCCTGTCCCACCCCCCACATCAGGGACGGTCCTGCAGCAGGACCCCAGGCTGCCCCAGCCACCCCAGCACCCTGCCAAAGCGGCATCCCCAGGAACCAGGTGCATGAGGGCAGGGCCACCTCAGTCTCACTCACCCAAGGGACCCGGTGGCCCCCAACATGCAATAACAATTTGTGAGTGGAACAAGTGCATTTGCAGTGGTTTGAAAACACGTGCCCCTACATGGTGCTTTTTGTTTTCATATCATAGGGACCCACTCATGGCAGGGTCATTTTAGCATAACAGTTACCATTTCTGTGCACCTAGTCGGCCAAAGGTACCATTCATTGAAGCTTGTGAGGCACACCCACTTGTGAAGGCCAGGGATTGGGAACGTCTGTCTACACGACCTTCATTCCCCAACACTTCCTGTCCTTTCCTCTTTTTCATTTCTCTGCATAGCATGGACCACCATGCAACAGACTTTACAGAGCAGGGGTTTTTATCCATCTTGTTCACTACTGTATGCCCAACAGTTAACATTGTACTGGCACAGAAAAGCACAATAAAAATGTATTGAATGAATGAAATACAAAACGGCAAAAGAAAGATATGTCTACATATCCTTTACCACGCCTCCCATCGAGAGGTGGCATCTATGATCTCTCCCCTTAAATACAAACTGCCTTTGTGACTCACTTTGAACAACAAAATATGGTGGAAAGTAGAGTGTGGGATTTCCAAGGCCAGGTCACAGAAGGTGGACCAGCTCCCACCTGGCGCTCGCCTCGGGACTCTTGCCTAGGAACCCAGCCACCCTGTTGTTCAGGAAGCCTGGGTCAGGAAGTCCCAGGTGAGGCCAGCAGCAGCCGCTTGACAAGAGTGTTTCTGCATGAGAAAGCTTTGAACTGAGTCCCAGCCATGGTCTGGCTATAACCAATTGGGAAACCCTCAGTGTAAACCCCCCAGCTTAGTCCAGTCAATCCCCAGAACCATAAGAGAGAAAAATAATAAATGGGGCGTGGGTGTTTCACACCATTTCATTTGGGTGCTTGGTGACCCTGCAACAGAGAATCCAGACAATATTCGAAGTGCCACAGCAGCACTAAAAGAAACCATGTTTGCTGCACATGCCAGCACACAGGTTGCAGACAGGGAAAGAAGGTTGTCGGGGGGCCCTGCATAGTCTTTCTGTACCTTCACTTTGGTCCCTTTAGGTCAGAAAACTTCCCACCAAGCCCGTATAAGAAATCAGACTGGCCCAACCACCCTGCTGTGTCAGCTGGTCGAATTAAAGCAACCCCATGGAAGAGTTTGGAAATAAGACCTCTTCAAGATGTCACTTCAGTTAAGGTATGGCCCTGGTGAATTAGGTTGGACTATAACCCTGATTCCTGGAGTCCTTTAAAGGTAGGGGAAAGTCAAAGAGAGAAGTCATGGATTGCAGCCAGAAGCTGGAAGTTAACAGAATGAGAAGAGAAGGGAGAAAATGCCGCCATGTGTGTTGCCATGTAACCGAGAAGCCCAGGACCAAGGATCACTGTCAGCCAGCCCCAGAACACCACAGTCTTCTGAGAGAAAGCATTGCCTTGATTTTGGACTTCTAGCCTCAAAACCGTGAGCCAGTAAAGTCCTGTTGTTGAAGCCAACCCATTGCATAGTATTTGTTTTAGCAGCAGGGAAATGGAAACACTTGCCTGGGGGTCTCCATCCTGTCGGCTGAGAACATCGTGCTGGGCTAAGACTCCGTGGGTGGCCACATGCCTTGGATTGGGGGTGGAGGTCAGTGGGACATTGGAGCAGGGCAGGGATGTGAGGGCAAGCTGAGTAGGGAGAAAGAAAGAGAAGGATCAACACGGGCGACTTCTGTTTTCTTGGGCACACACTCCAATCACTTCAATGCAAACAAAACTCACACTATCAATTTTCAAAATTACTTTAGTTTTTTAATCATATCAGTAACAAGCCTTCTTTAGATACCTTAAAGGCTCTAGAAAAACCCCAAAGAAAGTAAAAACTACCCCTCATCCTCATGCAGAGGAACGTAGGAATGCAGAGTAGGCTCGATGGACTTAGAAGAGGTTGCCTGAAATGTCTCCTTGTGCTTCTTAGAGAAACTACATTTGTTTCAAAACAAATTTCCAATGAGTCCCCTGTGCCCTCAAGAATGCACTTCAGCAAGATTCACCTCAGAATTTCTGTAAACTGGTCCCAAGATGATGGTGTGGAAAATTCACCTTTTTTTTCCAAATAAAAAAAAAAGGAATCACAGTACCATACAGATCACATGAAATTTTCCATTTTAATCATTTTCAATGTACAATTCAGTGGCATTCCTTGTATTTACAATGCTGTGCTACCATCACCACCATCCATGACCAAAACTTTTTCATCACCCCAAACAAAAACTCTGCACCCCTTAGGCACTAACTCCCCCCACCCCCAGCGTCTGGTAACCTTGACTCTACTTTTGGTCCCGTGAATTTGCTCCTTCTAGGTTTATCCATTCTTGACTGTTGTGGATAAAGTGATTTGAAAACACCTCCAAATTCCTCATCCTCCCCTCACATGCTGTTACAAGGTAGTCTACATCCTCCCAGTCTTTTTTTTTGAACCATAGGTCCACCTGGAAACACACTACAGCACAGGGTCCCAGAGGATGGAGGTTTTGGAACGAGGGCCAGAATGACATCCTACACCTTTGCTCCATGCAGGCCGCCGCGATACTATGCTTCTGCCAATTCCGGTCCCTCTGACCCCCACTCCACGTCCCACCTGCCTTCCCCTCCCCCCACCCCTTCCCTTACAGGAGCCTTGGAGTGGGCAGACGTGGTTTTGAAGCCCAGCTCTGCCCCTTCCTGGTTGTGTGACCCTGGGCCCAGCCGCCACCCTTTGTAAAACGCCACTTAAATAAATAAATAAATAATAAATCTTTGGGGAAAAAAAAAGGGAAGCAGATGTGGCTCAAGTGGTTGGGGTTGGGCTCCTGTTTACCATATGGGAGGCCCTGGGTTCGATTCCTGGGGCCTCCTGGTGAAGGCAAGCTGGCCCGTGCAACGCGGTGAGCTGATGCAGCAAGATGACGCAACAAAGGGAGACAAGCAGACACAGAAAAACACACAGCAAATGGACACAGCAAGCACAAGCAGCAAGGGGGGGATAAATAAATAAATAAAAATAAATCTTAAAACAAACAAGCAAACACAAACGCCGCTGATCCCCAACCTCAGGGACACATGCATGGTAAACCCTGGGAGGAGCCTCATTCTCGTTAGCTTTATGGAAGCTTGACAGACACTTGTGGAATGGGCATGTGAACAAGTTGCCGATCTAGTATATTCCCAGGACCATGGTCACCTCTATGGAAAGCACCCCTGGAGGAGGTGAGGGGGGCTGGTACACAAGCTCCCCCGAACCTGTGCTCTGGGTTCACCCTGGAGGGTCGTCCTGGTCAGAAACCTCAGCAAACAGGACGTTCCAGGCTGCTTGACTCAGGCAACTCCAGCCACAGAAGAGGCCCTGCCAGGATCACCCGCCCTTCTCTGGCCCCAGGACTCAGGTGGGACAAGGGGGCCCCCCACGGATCAAACAGAAGCATCGCAAGCCCTGCCTATGTCACTCTTCTGGAAGGACACGCGGGCCTGGCCGGCCGTGCTGCGGCATCTGGTGTGGTCCCGTTTCCACCCGTTACCTAGGTGACCAAGGACAAATTCAACTCCCCGAAACTCAGTCTCCTGTCCGTTAAACAGGGATAAAAACAGTCACGCAAAGGTCCCTAAAACTTAACGCTGCACACAAGGACGATGCCCCAAATTGGCTGTTTAGTGTGTTCTCCGCAGCCCTGATGGACAAACTCAGCCATGATACTGACGCATCTGTCCAACTACACTGGTTGCCAGTGCTTAAAGCCCCCCTCCCCATCTTCCCTGCTCAGATGCCTATATCCCAAGCGGAGACCCTCAATGCTCTATCAGGATGCTTTGTAAAATCGTTGGGCGGGTACAGTCACAGGGATTTTTGCCCAAAGCAGGATCAGCAGGGATTAATCGGCAGCAAGTCCAAGAACCATTATCAGTCCAATGCAGAAGCTACGACAAGAAATTCCCTTACATCCGCCAGGCCACGCTTCTCTGGCTGACGCTTCATTACTAAAACCCCCGTTTGCTGGTCTAACGAAAATATAGGGAGGATCTCCTTTGTGCTTGACCATCAGTGAATTCTGAGCACCTTCACGAGTCTCTTGGAACAGGCAGACCTGAAAGGCAGTTGCCAGGAGAGAAGTGAGGAGCATGTAGCACCCCCGGCGTCACTCCTTGGCAGGCCCATCCTGGCCGGGGGAGAGCTGGGACCCATGGTGAGAGTCGGAGCAAGTGCAGATTCCACCTCCACGGGACAGGGCTGCCTGGCCACGCTTTCAAGGGAAGTGAGTTGGCCGTCGCGGGCGCACGCAGACTGGACATCTTGGTCTGCCGGGTGTGACAAATACTGCGGATGGGTTGGCTTAAACGACAGGAGTTGCTTGCCTCCCTGTTTTGGAGGCGAGAAGTACAGTCTCAAGGGGTCAGCAGGGCCGCGCTTTCTCTGCAGCCTGTAGCTTTGGCACCACCCGTAACTCCTGTGCCTCCATTCCATTGCCGTCTCTCTCCCTGTCTGTCCCTGTCCATCTTACTCCTGAGTCTGAATTTCCTCTGCTTATGAAGGCTCCAGTCATTCTGGACTAAGACCCACCCTGTTCCCGTTTGGCTCCGTCTTAACGAAGAGCATCTTCAAAGACCCCCATGACAAAAGGGTTCACACCCACAGGGCCGGGGGTAGGATTTCAACATGGCTCTGGGGGGGTCAACACCAAGCCTTGCCAGAGCACCGGGCAGAGCTCTGCAGGCTGAGCTGCTCCTGACGTCTTCCGGTCCTTCTGCTGCCCGAGGGCAGGAGGGTGGGGGTGGGGGTGGAGGAGGAGGTGGACCAGGTCAGGTCAAGCAAAATCTCAGGATGGAAATAGGTAAAAGCAGGCAGCCCTGAGGAGGGAAGGGGTCCCCATCGGTGGTCTCACTTGGGGTCTGTGCACTTGGGAAGCATCATGCGGGTGGGTGGGCCAGCTGGAAAGGGGATCTGTCATGGGAGCCTGTTAATAAGGCAGAGTTGGAGGACGACGTGGAATTTGGGATGTCTCGCCCACAATTACACAGCCATGCTTCCTGCAAGAGTTTAAACAGTAGCATGGGCAGGATCTTTGAGATGGCTGGAGCTGCCAGGGACGGACATCTGTCCCTCCCTCATGGGGGAGTCTCACGACAGACACTAAACCAGCAGAGCATAGGACTGCTCAGTGGAGCTGGCTCCTGCCAAGGGGGCCAGGCCACCAGCCAAGAGGACGCAAAGACGCTGGGCGACGTGGAGAAACCAGTGCTCATTATTTAAGCTGCGAGGCTGTGATGGTATTTTTTAAGAAAAGAGCCCTTCTCTTTAAGAGATACAAATGGAAGTGTTTACAGATGAATACGATGTCTGAGATTCACTTCAAGATAATCAGGGATGGGTGGACATTGAGCACCAGCTAATGACAACTGAAAGCAGGCAATGGATGCCTGTGGTACAGTTGGTTCTCTCCACTTCTGTAGGCTGGAAAGTTTCCAGGGTAAAATAATAACCAACTAAGTAAGTAAGTAACTGGATTGGGATTTGAAACATTAAGATCAGCCCACATTAAAAAAAAAAAAAAGCATGGTGCTTAATACCTCCCCTGTGGGAGAAGTGCCAGCCTGAGCTCAGCCTGCTCCAAGCTCTTGCCTGATAGCCAGAGAGGCGGATAGGGCTGTGACCCCAGGTTTTCATGAGGAAACGTGCCCATATTCACCCCATCAATAAAAAATAGAGAAAAAGAATGGCTGCTGGTTTCTGATTTAAATCCCTGTGAACTCACCTCCCAGAATCCAGAACTTTAGATCCAGACTCTGTGCCTACCCAGAGAGGCACGGCAACCTCTCTAACTTCACACAGCTTCTTGGGAGCAGAAACTGGCCTCAAACTCACACCTGGCTCTCAATCTGGGGCCACAGAGGCAGGCAGAATCCAGCAGCTCCTTTTTTTTTTAAAGATTTTATTTATTTATTCATTTATCCCCCCCCTCTTGCTGCTTGTGCTTGCTGTGTCCATTTCCAGCAGCTCCTTTATCCAGGGATCCATCTCCTGAAATGGCCTGTGGTGAGAACAGGGGCTGGGGAGCTCCCTATAAATTCACCTTCTCCCATCTTCTCTACAGCACGCTGGTTGTCTGGTTGTCCTTAACATTAGAGCTTCTAGGCTGTGATTGCTTGCAATGCCCCAAGTACATATGGGAAATGTACGACCTACACTATTTTAATATTTTTCCTCAAGATGTTACTTTCATCTAGAAAAAATTGTACATTACAGCTACGAATGGAAAACCACTCTCCACTGACACAAATAAAAAGCAACTGAAAAACCACAACCTTTAAAATAAAAATAATTCCCTGGAGACAGAGCTCAGTGAGTGACAAAGCAAGCAGAAGCTCCATGGTGGGCATAGGAGCGTTGGCTGCGAAATTCTTTGAACTTTGCTATATGTCTGAAAATTTCCATAATCAAGTGTTGGGGGGTGGGCGTGATTCAGGAAACTGTTCCACCCTCAGCACCCAAGATTCTCAGGGACACGGTTTGGGGGAGTCTCCTGAATTCTGTTCATTTCCGTGAGTTCAGATTGGACACCCAGGGTTGACTACGTAATTCTCTCTACCTTGATTATGTTTGAAATTTGCATTTGAAAAAGTAATGAAACTAAACAAATGCAAAAACAAAAAACCCCAAAACACCAAACAAACAAACAAAAGCTCCTCCAATAATGTCCATTATACACTTAAATCCTTACCATGGCTGTCCCCTTGAATTGCCCTCTACCTGTCTCCCCAGCTTCCTGGCCTTCTCATGGGGCCTCCTCAGGGCCTTTGCACTGGCTGTTCCCATTGTCCCAGCTAAGTGCACAGCTCACACTCACTTCCCTCAGGTCTCTGCTCAGGTGACAGCCCTCCCCCCACCTGCCCATGCTCTGTCCATTCCCGGCTCTACCCTCTTTTGGGTGCTCACAGCACACCATGTCATTCCCCTTGCCACCTTCTCCTTTCCTGCCTGCCTCCCCCATCAGGATGAGTGACACGGGGTGGGAACCTCCTTGCCTTCTCCACAAGGTGCCCTGGGCCTGGCACAGTGGGAGATGGCACCGTGTGCCTTGTGAGGAATGAATGAATGAGTCTGGACACCCCATGCATTTGCCCTCGCCTAAGTCCCCCAGGAGCACTGGCTTACATTTGTAAGGTGATGGAGCAATGCTGGGGCTCAGTCAGGGGCCATATGAGAAGGCAAAACTAGCTGATCCTTCCTTAGGAGGCACTCAGTAGGTATTTTGGAATGGGTGAATGAATGGATAAATTTCCATTGGCACCACAAGCAGTTTTTATTTCCCTTCCATCCAATACTTTTACATAAAGATGGAGGGACCAGCATCCCAGATGGAGGGAGCAGCTCATGCAGATGAAATCGAGGCAGGCCGCCTGAGGCTATCACAGCATAGCTGAGCTCAGAGAGAAAGTGAGCTGGAGCAGAGGACAGTGGCCTGCATGTCCCCACTGGCCTCCCTGCAGTGTCAGGTGGGATGTCACAGCAGTGGGGAACCACAGGGGCCGTGCAGGCAGGTGACATCCCATTCAGATGTTTAAAGGGTTCTGGGTTATGGGAAGCCCAGAGGAGGCAGGGGAACCAGCCAGGAGTTTCCTGCTGCCGTCCAGGCAAGAGGACCTGGGGCTAGACCAGGCAGGGGCAGAGGGGAAGGTGAGGTGGCTGCATGGACAGCCTGGCATGAGCATCGAGGACAGGTGTCCATCTCTGGTCCAAAGTCACAAAGTGGAGCAAGATGAGCAGGTGAGCGGGGAGGCAGAGGAGAGCCATGGTGTGCCCAGGAGATGTTGCCTAGGAGCTGCTAGCTTGTGACCTGAAGGCATGCACAAGCCTCCTTCTCTGCCAAAGTACCTCCCCTCCCACCCCCACCCCTCCACATAGCACCCAGCCCTGCAGATCCGGTCTCCCTGGCTGGACGCTGGCCTCCCCATCATCACAGCAACTCCTCGGACCTCCCAGAACACTTGTGGAGGAAGGAATCAGTGCACAGAGAGGGGTGGAAACCCCGAGAACCCTGAGTGTATCAGGGACAAATCTCCTCTGCTCTCCTCCCGGGCTGGCCCCACCCTGCCAGACTGAAGGTCAGCCCTCCCCAGCCACCAGAGAGGCTGCTGGAATTTACTAGTGGCCTGGCTCCCGGGCTTGGTCACCTCCTTTCCTTATTCATTCTTTTCACTAAAATTTCCTTGTTGTCACCTGAATTTTTCAACCTTATCTTTGTTGTTGTTGTTGTTTTTTAAAAAAACACACACTTAAATTTGAAGTAACTACAAACTTACTGGAAAGTTGCAAAAATAATACAAAAAACAATATAGAAAACTCCAACTTCACCCCCACCCAGATACTCAGATTTACCAGCCTTTAGCATTTTGCCACATTTCTTATATCATCCTGTCTGTCCATCTGTCTATCCATCCATCCATCCATCCATCCATCCATCCATCCATCCATCCATCCATCCATCTATCCATCCATGTGTCTGTCTATTCATCTATCCATCTGACTTTCTATCATCTATCTAAATATTTTCTAAACATTTGTGAGTTGGTTGTACACATGCTCCTTAACACCTAATTCATTTCCTAAGAACAAGGATTTTCACTTAAGTAACCACTGCAACTATAGCTATCAAGTTCAAGAAGCTTAACCTTGGTATAAAGCTGACAGTCCATAGCCCTATTTTTTCAGTTGTCCCAACAATGTCCCTCTCTGCAGCCTAACATTCACCTGGGCTTACATCTGTCCCACAGGCCTGTACCACCCACATTAGGCACGGCAGGTGGGACCAGAGTTCCAGAGCTTCCCTCCCGAAGTCAGAGATCGGCTCCAGGCCAACGGCTTCACTGTGCAGCCTGTTTCCTCAACTGTACCGCTGGGGTCATGCCAAGCCCATGCATGGGGGTGGTGAGGCCCAGCAAGGTGTGTGTGCAGGCTCCTGCTCCTGGCACACAAGGCGGCGAATTGTGTGAGAAGTCCACTTATGCCGCTGCTCTGACGCAGTGGCTGCTGCCCCCTGGACTTCTCAGGGCAGCGGGCAGCCCAGCGGCAAACGTGCTCAGACCAGCTCGCTCACAGTCCTCCCTGGGCCTCCCTTGGTGGTACAGCCTCTCAGGACGGCGTCGTGAATGCTTCAGCGCTCGCACAACAAAACTGCGCAGGCCTCTGTGTGCGCTGAGGCCACGCTCCGGTCTGGCTTCGAGGGTCACTTGGCATTGGGTGACAACTGTCTTTGTGAAGAGACAGACATCAGCCCCTCCAGAGAAGAGTTGAGGTCTCGGGCCTCCTGCGACAGCAGGGGACAAACCACTTCCTTCCCTCTACACCCCAAACACGGGCCCCACCCGGTTCCTGAGGCCACTGAGCAAGGCCTGGACGCAGAAGATTTGGGTTTGGGCCCAGCTGGGCAGCACTCACAGGCTGTGGGGTCCTGGGAAAAGCCAGTGGGGCGCTCTGTTCCTCGGTTTCCTCTTCTGCCAGAACGGCCAAGCACTGTCCACCCCGGGCGCCGCCCCAAGGACCGATCCTAACGATGGCTAGGTGGAGCAGACCTCTGGGAGCTGGGCAAGATTCAGACCCCCGCTTTCCAGGTGAGGGGCATGAGGCCGGGGCGGGAGCAGCCTTCCCACAGGGCTGGGGCTGGTCCAGGCAGCCGCTTCCACTCCAAATGTCCCCCGGGAGCCTCCCTCTCATAGTCAAGTATGTCTCGTGTGCTCACTCCCTTTACTGTGCAGCCTCAGTTTCGGTATCTGTACCATGGGGGTCGTGCCCGGCCCACCCGTGGGGGTGGTGAGGTCGTGGGTGGCAGCACCTACAAGTCAGCCTATCCTTTGCTGCCTCAAGTCCAGCTCTCCCTTCTCCTATGGTGCCCCTGAAAGCCCCCGGGGCTGTGGACAGCAACTCAGGGGCCCTGTCAATGGGCCAAGAGACAGAATAGTGAGTCCAGCTCTGCAAAGCCAGGGACGACCCCAGGGCCACTCTGCCTGAACTATCAGCACCACAGGCGTCAGACGGACTGTATGGGTTCTCCCCTCCCCCACCCCCACCTCCACTCTCCCCACCCCTGAGCCTCAGGATGACCACACGCCTCAGCCCCGAGTTCTCCCAGGCCCAGGGCTGGATCCCGAGAAGGCCCTAGACTTGCATTCCTGGTAGAGTGACCTGAGCGAGGTCCCAGGCTTGCCAACCCCTTGGCTGCCCATGGATGTCCTGGATCCTAAGTGAGCCTTTGATAGGGGAGAGCCTAGCCCTCTCCCCAAGGGCCACTTATGTCTTCCCGGTGCCTCAGAGCCGGGGAAGCAGAACTGGAGCTTCCAGACAGACTGGACGTGCCGGCTCACTTAGATGTCAGGTGCAGGCTCAAAGGTGGACACTGGACCCCAAGTCCTGGGGGAGCCAAGGGACCCACAGCCCTCCCGAGGCTTGGCTTGGGGGCGGGAGGTGGCAGCAGGCGCCCCTTTCATCTTTGTTAAAGACAATGGGCCGAGAGTCTGCATCCCCCCCCCACCAAAACAAAACAAAACAAAACAAAACAAAACAAAACAAAACAAAAAACAATCGCCAGCACTGACCCGGCCCTTGGCAGTTTACAAAGGATTCTCACATTTCCCCATTCGATGCCCACAATAACTGTGACTCTTTATAAGTAATGCCAGAGGAACCCACCGAAAGAAAAAAGATAAAAACAAGACACCATTCCGCATGCCGCTAGGGCAGCTTCCTGCCCTGAACACATCACAGCCTCCCTCAAATGGCTCCTGCTCTGAACCTCCCCCGCAACCGCCCCCCATCCCAAAAGCCCTCCCCGCACCTTCCAAAACCTGAACATGATCCTGGTGCTCCTCAAACGTTCCCAGAGCAAAATACCACTCACCGGCCTCCTCAATGCATGCGCCTTTCTCCTCTGGGTTTGGACTTCATGCGACAGCAAAACAGAACTTCCTTTTTTTTCTAATTTTCGCAATATAGGTCACAAAATGACAGCGTATTTGCATTTCCGCATTATCGCACGGAAAGGGCTGTGTGCTTGCAGGATGGTGATGGTGACGGCAAAGAGAAGATCAAAACTAGCCAGAGCTCACCACTGGTGGTTTAAAGTTTAACAGCCAACAGCCCCGGGGAAACCTCCATAGCTGGTGGGTGTGGATGCAGACCCTGCAACCGCCCTTCTTGCTTTTCTCTTGGATGGATTTTTCCAAACAGATCTGTAGGCATGCGGAAGGGAGGGGTCTAGAAGGCCTGGGCAAGAGGGGGTCATCCCCCTCCCCCCAGAATCGGAGGGGAGCAGCGCCCTGGGTGAGAGATGGTGCCCAAAGGCACAAGCAGAGGCTTCTCGGAGCTTCTTGGGTGGAAACAGTGAGCATAGCCCTAGCTGCAAACGAATTCTTTCAGGTGCTTCCAGTGGGGTGGAGCCACCTGCTCCAGACTGGACTGGAGCACACACCTGCTCTGAGCAGAATCCTCAGGGAGGGGCTCCTGGTCTTTCCTTTCGTGGTTGTAAGAAAGGTACAAAAATAAAGACACTGCTCCCTAAAAGGCTTAGGTGACAAAACTCAGATCCAATTTAAACCATGTTTGTTTTTTTAAATCCAGCCTTAAATGTTTTTTTTTTTTTTTTTTTTTTTTAAGCAGGGATAAAGTCTCTGAGCCTTGGTGGCCCCCTTGTCAGATGGGGACAGTCATGGAACCCCTCCTGGGGCAGGAGGCGGGTTGAATGGGCGGCTGTGTAAGTGTGCAACAAATGAAACAAAAACGAGGAACAACTGATGCGTCAATGAAGCACTTTCTCAAATCGATAAGAGCTTCCATTCACGTTTTCCTAGAGTAGATGGTGGAGGGTGTTGCTTCCATGAATTCCCAAATGACATTAGCACAGCTGGAAATGGGAGCCTTACGCCCACCTTTAGTTTGTCTGAAGAGCTGCCTGATTATTTGTCTGTGTGTGGGAGGGGGTGCAAAATAACTGTTAGGCTGGGAACTGCCACCCCACGGCCTTCCCAGATATCCTCCCTTTGAACTCAAGAAGATGGGAAGAATTTTATGGTGAACACCCTGATGGAGCCTGGTTCACCCACATGATGGTCCATGCAGCAGGCACACACTGTGTGCTGGGCCCCAAGTGGGGAGAAAACCAGCCTGCAGAGCCCAGCTACTGGACACACCTCAGCGTCTACCTCCAAGAATCTGAGGCCCGGGCTGATGGCTGAGCTCATTCTCTGGCTTGCTGGCTGCCACCCAGCAGGTGACAGAGAATGGGATGGTCTGGTATCACTGAGGGTGTGTACTCAGGTTCAAATCCTGCCTCCACTGGCTGTGTGACCTGGGGCAAGTCACTGAGCCTCTCTGAGCCTTGATTTCTTTCTCCACATGGTAGGAAAAAATACAGAATGCGGGTTTTGGAGTTTCTGAGAGCAACAAGGGCTGGGCCCATGGCAGGTGCTCAAGGGACATCAGCTGCTATCATCTGAGTGCTAAGTGCCCCGGGCCTGGGGAAGTGAGGAGTGGCAGTGGACTACTCAGATGCTTCCAGCTCAGGTCGGGAAGGAGAGCCCCTGCCGCCATCACCTGCGAGAATTTCCCCTCCGCTGACATCCCAGGGCAAGGAAACGGGGAATGGAATCCCATTAGGACCTGGGGACCTGGCCCAGGTCCAGCAAGAGCCTCTGGAGGAGAGCGGATGTAGCTCAAGCAATTGGGCGCCTTACCTCCCGCACGGGAGGTCCCGGGTTCGGTTCCCAGTGCCTCCTAAAGACAATGTGCAGATGCCGCAACCAGCAGACCTGCAATCAGCAGACACCACAACCAGCAAGGAGTGGAAGTGCCTCAAGCGGCTGGGCACTCGCCTCCCATACGGAAGGTCCCGAGTTCGGTTCCCGGTGTCTCCTAAAGAAGACAACAGGACAACGAGCAGACAGACAAGAGAGCCATCTCAGTACAGGGGGAGGGAATTTAAAAAACTAAAATAAATAATAAAAAAAAAAAAGAGCCTGTGAAACAGTGGAGCTTAGGAGTTTCCTGAGAACCTGAGTTCTGGAAGGCTCTGGAAGATTCTGGAAGGACCTGGAAGGCTCTGTGGATCCACCCCAGCCCAGGAAACAGCCCCTCCTCCAGGGGACGTGCAGGGTGGCACCACAGACAGTGACCCAACTACAGTGGAAGCAGGGGGTGAGAGAAAAGCAAGAGCACGGGGACAAGGGTGGTCTAAGAAAGCCAAGATGGCTTCTGGGCAGCGCGGCAACAGCCAGGTGTGACGAGCTGTCAGGAGAGGGGTCAGGCGAGTGACCAAGAGTAGAATGGGAGCAGGGGAGGTGTCCATAGCTTGAAAGCAGAATTGAGGTCAAGTGTCCTCTCTTCCCTGAGGGTAGATGAGTGGGAGGAAATGATGTCTGACATGGCAGCAGCCTCCCAGGTGAGCCTCGCCTCCTGGTATTCACACTCTTGTGCAGTTCCCTCCACTCTGAATAGGGCTGACCCATGTAACCAACAGCACATTGCAGAAATGACTTCCATGGCCAGGTCACAAAAGACACTGCCGTTTCCTCCTCACTCAGTCCAGCGGATGCCATCCTCCATGCCGGGAGGACACTAGGGCAGCCCTGTGGAAAGAGCCACACAGGGAGGGCAGGGGCAGCCCCCAGAGGCCATAGCCCACTTCTCTGATGTCCCACCAATGATCAGCGCCAACTTGCCAGCCCCTTGAGTGAGCCACTCTGGAAGCGGATCCCCAGCCCCAGTCGAGTCTTTGACTGCAACCTCATGAAAGAGGTCCAAAGGCGGCATCAAGCCAGACCCAAATTCCTGACCCACCAAAACAAATAAGAGCTAACGAAGGTTTACGGTTGTTTTAAGCTGCTAAGTTCTGGGTAACTGGTTATGCAGCAATAGATAACCGCTACAATATTCTTTCATCAGGAAAAGGGGCAAGGGGTGCCGTAGAGGCGGCGGGGGTGGGGGGTCAGCCCACAGTGAGAGGGGCTTCCCCAGGGACCTAACACCACGCATTCCTGTTTCACCATCCAATTATCTCACTCACAGCCCAAAAGTCCACACTGGATCCTCAACTCGGCAGGGGGTCCCCGGACAATGCGTGACTGACTTTGACAACAGCTAAGCATCCGCTTTGTGTGCTCGAGTAGGAGACTCCAGGTGGAGGCCAGGAGGTTCTCCTTCCTTCCCCCTCCACGGTCCCCACAGCTGGTCCTTCCCGGGGGCTGCTCACTCCGAGGATGTAATGTTTACCCCCCACCACCACCACCAGCAGCTCACTGCACAGCAGGGCCACTTTGAGGAAGCGGGTGTCTCCTGTATACCCCAGCCCCACCTGCCAGAACACCCAGCAATAATGCAGGGGTGCTGACCGGGGCCGAGCATCCCCAGTCCTCAGGTGAGGAAGGCAGAGGAGGCCTGTGAGGCAGGACCAAAAGCCACCTGTGCGGAACCAAAAAAGGAGAATTGGGGGGGGGGGCGCAGGTGAGCAGAAACCTTTTAAATACCAGGAGGGAAGTAGTGTCATGACACCAGGATGTCACCCCAAGAGAGGGTCCCCAGGTCCAAGAGGATGCTGAACACGCAGACCCTACACCTGGAAACTAAGCAGACCACCCCCCAGCAGGCACTGAGGGAAGACTCCCTGCCCAGTGCTCACTCGGCCCTTCCAGAGGTCGGAGGGCAGTTTCTAGAGGGCAGCAGGCCACTTTTCTAGCAAGAGGCCAGCTCAGAAGGAAGGGAGAGCCTGTGAGCAACCCACAGGTTGCTTCCCCAGGAAGTTTCACACAAAGGGCTGAGGAAAGAAGGAAGAGGCCTCAGAAGGGAAAGGCGACAGTGGACAGCCTATCTAGAGAGCTTTCACTTGTTTCCCACCCATCTCTTGACACAGTCATTCAACCACTCACTCAACAGCATGTGTTAGCACCCACTGTGTGCCAAGCACTCTCACCCACCATGTGCTAAGCACTTGCTTCACAGTGTGCCAAGCACTCACACCCACTGTGCGCCAAGCACTTGCACCCACCATGCACTAAGCACTCGCACCCATTGTGTGCTAAACACTTGCTTCACTGTGTGCCAAGCACTTGCACCCACTGTGCACCAAGCACTATCAAAATTCACTATTAACGACAGGCATCGCACACAAGTGGTTACTGTACACCAAGCATTGCCTACAGCACTTCACACACATCATCTTGTTTAATCCTCACAGGAAACCTATGTGTTTTTGCTACAATTATCCCCACTTTAGGAGGCTCAGAGAAGGGAAGCTGAGTTGCCCAAAATGTCACAGCTGGTAAGCAGCAGAGCAGAAATTCAAAACCAGGTTGGAGTCTCCAGTCTAGGTCTTAAGGCGTGACCTGACACATCCTTGTCCCGGGATGCTCAGAGGCTGGTGAGGAGAGAGACACACAAACAGACAAGCCCAGTGAAGTACCAGGCGTGAGACCGAAGGTGGGTAAGGTTGTGTGTGTGAGTGTATGTTATAGGGCACAAATGGAAACATGAGAGATGTCACCACACACAAATCAGCGAGGAGAGGATGGACTACTCAGTAAATATCAGGAAGGATGAGAATGGATCCCTATTGTGATGGGTTGGAGCTCTGAACCCTAGAAAAACATGCTCTCAAATAGAATCCATTCCTGTGGGTGTGAATCCATTGTAGATAGGATCTTTTAATGAGGCTACTTCAGTTAAGGTGTGGCCCAGCCCAATCAGATGGGTTTTACTCCTCTTACTGGAGTCCTTTGTAAGAGAATGAACTTCAGACAGAGAGCGAAAGCCAGGGAAGCAAGAAGCTGAGAGACTCAACAGAACCCAAAAGAGCAGAGAGAGACCAGGAGAGGCCACCATGTGCCTTGCCATGGGAAAAACTGAGGAACCAAGGATCGCCGGCAGCCAGCCCTAGAACGCCACGGTCTTTGGGGAGAAAGCATCACCTGATGACCCCTTGATTTGGACTTTCTTTTAGCCTCAAAACCATGAGTGAATAAAGTCCCATTGTTTAGCCCAACCCAGTTCATGGTATTTGCTTGAGCAGCCTAGGAGATTAAATGCCTACCTCACACCATACGCAAAAATACATTCCACAGGAAGTAAGGATCACAGATGACAAGGAAGAAAATCTGAAAACTTTGAGAACAAAATTAATAAAAATGTCAGGGAGCAGGTATGGCTCAAGAGGTTGAGCACCGGCTTCCCACACACGAGGTCCTGGGTTCAATCCCTGGCCCTGGCACTTCAAAAAAAAAAAAATTTAATAAAACTGTCTTTATGACTACGGGTAAGGGAAGAATTTCTTAAGCACAAACCCTAAAGGAAAAGTACTGGTAAATCTGACGTGAACATTTCGACCATCTCCACAGGGAAAGAAACCAAAAACAAAGAAAAGAGGCAAGCGGTGGCCTGGGACGACTCCCCGCCATGCTTCGGACAGAGGTGTCACCCAGAAGGGGAAGTGGGATGTGTGGGGCACTTTGGGAAGCATCTGCTGGGGAAGGAAAGAATTAGCTGTCCTGAAGTCCTCTGGAAAAGGGGCAGAGAGTTTTAGGCAGAGGACACTGGCTTATGAATTCACAGAGCTGTGAAAAGGCCCCAGGGTTTCAAGAGCTCCAGTGGCTGATCTGGCTGGGAAAGAAAAGGGAACCTGCATGAGAGGTTGGAGGGGCCAAATTCTCAGGGTTCTGGGACACACCTTATTCAATTGGAGTCTGTATTTTGAGGGGATTTCAATTTTTACATCTTTATATATATTTTAAAGTAGGCAATGTTGCAGAAGGTATGAAAATTCCAGAGGCTCAGAGCAGGGCACGGTGGGAGCTCCTTCTGCCCTTTGCCACCCCTGCCCTACAAGGACTGCTGGAACCAGGTTCCCGTGCTTCCCTGCTGGGGTGGCTGACACATAGATAGCAGCAGCCAAATACGCTGACCTGGATCCCTTGCTTTTCTCACCTAACACCATGCCTTGGTGCTGCCTTGTTCTTTTAAGGGGTTGCATGATTTTCTGATGGATGGCTGTCTAATAATTTTCTTAAGCAGTACCTAATTGGTTTTCAAGGAAAGCAGCAATGACATTCTTGTAGCGTATCACATCAAATATTTATAAGCATGCCTTTTGGTGACAAATATTTAGAAGATTCCATTACATTGAAACCTAGTCAATGAAAGGCAGAGTGATGAGTGCTGTGACAAAAGAGTGCTGGCAGCTGTGGGGACCCAGATCCAGGGAATCACAGTGCAGTTGGAGTGGGTTTTGAAGGCTAAATAGGAGTTTTCCAGACAAGTGCCAGCCAGAAGGAGGAGCATGAGTATGGCGTGTTAGAGGTTCGCTGTAGCTGTGGTGAGGCATGAATGAAGGGGACAAGGTGGCTGGAGAGGCAGACAGGGACCAGATCTACAGATCTCTAAAGGCCTGTTGGATTGTGAGAGCCAGGGAAGAATTTTAATTAAGGGAGAATCTCAACCAGCAGAAATTCAGACAAGCACCGACAGACCCTGGAAGCACACTCCTTTCATGGAACTAAAGACAGACAAACCCCAAATCTACTTCCCTAGCTTATCATGAAAATTAGTTTTGACTTTAGAAAGAAAAAGGGCCTTTCTTGGGTATTTTCTTATAGATATGTTTTCTCTTCATGTGTTAGCTTTCTGGTCGGTGCACAGAGAGGTCATCCAAGTCCCAGCTGAAAGCAGGGCTGTTTAAAATTGCTGAAAAGTCATGAGTCTCTGCTATCAAGCTCACTGGTGGCTCTGTGCAGCAGAGATGAGAGACTGTCCCATTCGTCACCTAATGTGGACAATGTGGTGCTTGCCGTCTGCACCTGGATATAAACCAGAGCTTATGGGCAAGGGCGAATGTGTAAAGACAAAAAAGATACACAGTTGAAATGCCATATCCACTTCATTTATGGTTGGCAGATTTCACAAATAAAAATATAGCCTGCCTGGTTAAATGTGAATTTCAGACCAACAACATATCATTGTTTTAGTATAAGTATATCCCATGCAATATGTGGGTCAAACTCATACTGAAAGATGATTTTTTGTTGATCTGAAATCCAAATCTAATGGGGTATTCTGTGTTTTCTATATCCACTCTATTTTCACGCCAGGTGCGTCGGACCACGTGAGCTCAGCAGTCAGTTCATAGCAGCTGCACCTAATCAGACGCAACTGTTTCCTTCCACTGCCAGAAGGGGACATGATGGATCACTTTGACATCTGTGCCCTCCCAGCCCCACCCCCACCCCACCTCCTGGCCAGTTTTTTTGGCCACTGCAAGCAATTCCATTATCTTCTGGGCTCCTCTCTGGGTTCGGGATTATGATGGTTTAAAGCTAAATGGACCCCAGAGAAGAATGTTCTTAAGTTCATCCATTCCTGTGCTAAGCAGGATCTTATGGTGAGTAGGATCTTAAGTTAAGGTGTGACCCACCTCATCCAGGGTGGGTTTTAACCCTCTTACCAGAGTCCTTTATAAGAGAATGAAATTCAGACAAAAAGACAAAGCCACAGAAACAAGAAGCTGAAAGCAAGGAAACCCGGAAGAGAAGGGAGAGTCCAGCAGATGCCGCCACGTGCCTTGCCACGTGACAGCGGAGTCTAGAACTGCCAGCAGTCGGTCTTTGGAGAGAAAGCATCGCCTAATGATGCCCTGATTTGGACATTTTTCTTGGCCTTGAAACTACAAGCTTGTAAGTTAATACATTCCCATTTCTGGTACATTGCTTTCCGCAGCCTAGCAGACGAGAACAGGGAGGTAACATTTTCTCTGCACCATTTGCTAAAATCAAAGTGATGAATAGCACTTCGGCACACACCGATCAGATTCTGGAAAAATGTCTCAAATGCTTTAATGTGTGCTTACAGCCTGGAGCATGCTGACAGAGGTTTTGACCTCAAATAACGTCACCATCTTGAATGTTCTTTTGGAAAACGCTCTCTTCCCACTTTGTACAGGGGCATAATCTCATTAAATGCCCACGGCTCCCCAGTGTGTCCCAGACAGGGCAGCGGGGTGATGGGATTTGCCTGTGGGTGCCTGGCATATGTTGCCAAGCTGCTTTGCCAAAGGGTGAGAATGACAAATGATATAAGCAGCAGTGACCCTTTCACCACAGCTTTGTCCAAACGGAATGTGTTTACAGTCCAGAATACTGAATAATATAAAAATGGCACCCCCCCAGGCTGTTTTTTTATTGGCATTTCTTGGAGTATGGAACGTGACTATCTCTACTGACTTTTGAAGGCTGATATTATTGTATTTCAACAGATCTAAGATGCCATCCATTACAAATGCACCATCGTTATATGTACAACTAAGAAAGAAAAAACACTGCTAATTTGAGTAGTGAGATGCCATTCATTGTACGATAAATTCCTGATTGCAGGGATATTGACATGAAAACAAATAAATAAGTAAATGTACCCCAGTACCAGTGAAGCATCCTTTCAGAATTACTGGTGCTTATTTAGGCAGGGTTATGTATATGGCAAGGGTTGAAACACCATCACCCATATCTATTCCTTCCCTCCTTGGGCTTCCCAGCATCTCCCTGTAGGCAGGTGGGGCCGTGCGACTCAGCTCAGTTCAAAGGAGGGGATGTGTGCTCCACCAGGCTGGCCTCTCAAAATCCCTCACACCACCTGCAGGGCCTTTACACAGAAGACGAGGTGCTGGAGCCACAAATAGAAGGAACCTGGGTCTTGGTGGTGGCTTTAGAAAGTATCCATTGGGGAAGCAAATGTGGCTCAAGAGATTGAATTCCCACCTACCACATGGGAAGTCCCAGGTTCAGTTCGCGGTGCCTCCTGGAAAAGGTGGGCAAGACAGAGAGCTGGTGCGACAGGGCACAGCAAGCTGACTCAACAAGATGAAGTAACAAGGAGACACAAAGAGGAAAGACAACGAGAGACACAAAAAAGCAGGGAGCAGAGGTGGCTCAAGCGATTGAGTGCCTCTCTCCCATGTGGGAGGTCCCAGGTTCAGTTCCTGGAACCTCCTAAAGAGAAGATGAGCAGACACAGAGAGCACAGTGAATGGACACAGAGAGCAGACGGCAAGCGCAAAACAACGGGGGAGGGGGGGATAAATAAATAAATAAAAATAAATCTCTAAAGGAAAAAAGAAAAGAACGTGTTCATTGGGTTAAGCTGACCTGTGCCCTCGCCATCTGGTTCCGAGTTAGGGCAAGTCAAAAGAGAAATGCACATGAGATTTGGAAGGCAGAGCTGAAGGTCATCATGATCAGATGCTAGAGGATAAAGAGACAGAGCTGCTGACAGATTCTAGCTGGTCCTCACTCTTCTCTGCTCTGTGTCCAATATGCATCCAACAAACAAAAAACAATTTTCAACCAGGCCTAGACCAGACACAGGAGCCACAGCCTTGCATGAGCATCTCCCCCAGCTTGCCCTGGCTGTCCCCTTGCTGATCCCACCAGAGATGCCTGCAGGCCCTTACCTTCCCAGCTTCTCTCACATTGGGGTGCTTCTGTAATAAGGCCCTTCCTCCAGAGCACTCAGGGGGGCCCTGCTGCCCCAACCAAACCCTGACAGCGAGGAACAGAGCCCTCCGAGCCACTCTCCAGTGGTCAGCACTGAACTGTGACTGAGCAGAGAGAAGCCTTCACTGTGGCTGTTAGTTACAGTAGCTAGCCAACCCTGACAAGACGCCCCCCTTCCTGGCCCATGGCCTCATCCTCAAACACGGCTACCCTTTTAACCTTCAAGGAGGGAAGAGTTGAAGCTTGGAGTGCATTTTCTCAGGGAAACCATGTCATCCACGGTGCTTTTAAAGCCTTGTTGAATGGAAGGTTTTAGGAGGAAGGCAACTTATATTTATTAAGCGTGCGCTGTAAGTCAGATTTTGCCAACATTTTGGAGCTACCGATGTTTTAGCCTTTGCATGTTCAAAGTCATGAAATACCTCTGAGAGTCCCTTTTACGTGAAGTGTTTTTTTGGGGGGGAGGGGGGACAGTGTGACAACCCCTGGGACATCTTCATCCTTCTCGACATAAACGCCTTTCTCATTTGTGTTGATAAATTCACCTTCACAAAGTCCCTGTGGCTGCACATTTGGAGTCTCCTGAATGGTGAAGGGGAGAGGGTATAGCTCAGTGCTTGAGTGCTTGCTTCCCGTGTACGAGGTCTGGGGTCAATCCCCAGTACCTCCCGAAAAAAAAAAGTGAGGGCCAAGAGAGGGCAACCTGTGATTCAGGCTAGTGGGCCATACCTGGTCTCTGCTGCAACAACTCAGCTTTACCGTTGTAAACAGATGACTGTAGCTGTATTATACAAAATTTTAATTCCAAAAACAGTTGGCCTAATTTCGAGCAGAGGTGCTTCAAGTGTGGGACCTGGACCCCTGGGAACTTGTTGGAGATGCAAATTCTTGGCCCCACCCCAGACCTGAAGCAGAAACTTTGGGGTGGGTGGGGCCCAGCTGGTCCTCCAGGGGATTCTGATGTTACCTACAGTTTACAAACTGATGCTTTAGACCACACCCAAACCATGGCCAGGGAGTCCTTCCTCATAAGTGCTCATCCCACACCCAAAATGAAAACCCAAAGGCCCAGCAGTGAAGTGAAACTTGCCCAGGGTCACCTGGAGGTGACAGGTAAAGGTGGGAAACCCTGAAAACAGACAGGCTCTTGCAGGGACTCCCTCTGAGGAATTCCCTGCCCAGGCTGACGGGCTCTCACAGCCCAGCCAGGTGGAGTCCAGCTCTGCTCCATGCAGGCCGATGGCCATGGGACCTGTATCTCTTTTCACTGCAGGACTTCTCAAGGAAATGGATTCAGTGATGCCAGCTTCACAAGAGGGTTGTGAGGTGAAGTGACATGACAAGCCTCCACCACGGGTGACAGGATGCCTGCTTTGAAGCTGGTGAGAAAGATTTTCCTCAAATTAGGCCCATGGGAGAGAAGATCTACTTTCTTCCTTGGTTGTTAGTGTATAAGGATATGATGGCAGGACCTGAGATAGCCATCTTGTAACCATGAGGCCCACATACTAAGGACAAGAGAGGTAATATCTGTGGAAATGCTGGGCAACTGAGGGAACTTGGTAAAAATTATCTGCTTCCTCACTCAGTCCTTTAGCTACACATCTGAGTTAATATAGTTGGGAGACTCTTTTCTCCGAATCCCATCAATTCATTACCTTATTATAATAATGAGGCCCTTTTTCTCTCTTAACTGTCTTTTTTAAATTAAAGTAATTGTAGATTTACAGAAAAATCATGAAGAAAGTACAGAGTTCCCATATATTCCCCTCTCACATACAGTTTTCTCTATTAAATCCCATTTTTCATGAGTGGAGTAATTTTGTTGCAATTGATGAAACAACATTCTTATAATAATGCTATTAACTTTAGGCTACTGTTTACTTTAGGGTTCACTCTTTGCGTTGTACATGTCTATGGTTTCTGTGTGTGTATGGTATCTTAGAAACAACCTAAAATTTCCCATTTTATTCCTTTTCAAATACACAATTCAGTGGCATTAATTACATTCCCAAAGTTGTGCCTCTGTCACAATCATCTATTGCCAAAACTTACCCATCACTTCAGACAGAAATTCTATACAAATTAAACATTAACTCCCCATTTCCCTCCCCACCCAGCCCCTGGAAGCTGAATTCTAATTTCTGACTTTATAAATTTGCATATTCTGCTTAGTTCATATAAGTGAGATCAGATGGTATGTGTCATTTTGTGCCTGCTGATAACTGTATTTTAACAGAATTCTGGGCGTGGACAAAACTAAAGTTCAAAATTCAGGAAATGTAATGTGGTATCCTAGACTGGATACTGGTAGAGAAAAGGAATGGTCACTTAAAAATAAATGGTGAAATGTGAATAAAGTCTGTAGTTAATGGTATTCTACCAAGGCTATTTTCTTAACAAACATAAGAATTTAACATTAGGGGAAGTTGGTGAAGGGGATATGGAAACTCTCTCCTATCTTTACAACTTTTCTGTACATCTAAAATAATTCCAAAATAAGGGCTTTTTAAATTCAGTCTTTAATGTTTTTTATAAGATGTAAGGATCCTATGGTGGGGCCATGTAATGATCAGCTTCCTCTCAGAATATTATGTTTGGCCCACCCTGATCAAAACAGCAGAGTGAGGGGGGGTGGATGTGGCTCAGGTGGTTGGGCGTCCGTCTCCCACATGGAGGGACCTGGGTTCGATCCCCGGGACCTCCTGGTAAAATAAAGAAAAAAGTAGAAGGAGTGTGAGCCACTAGGCCCCGCGCGCAGGTGAGCCCCTCAGGCCCTGCTAAGCCACACAGCAAGGTGATGATATAACAGGAGAGTGACACAAGGGAGAGCCAAGACGAGACGCACTGAAAAAACAGGAACTAAGGTGGCGAAGGTGGCGCAGGTGGCAGAACGCCTCTCTCCCACATCGGAGGTTCCCAGGATCAAATCCCGGTGAAGACAGGAGGAGAATGATGAGAAGAGAGGGCAGGAAACAGACACAGAGAATTGCCCAGCAAATTCCAGCGAATGTACACAAAAACAGCAAAAATGGGGGGTGGGGTGGGGGAATGGATGAAAGTAAATGAATAAATAAATAAATCTTCAAAAAAAAACACAAAACGAAACAGCAGAGTGAGGTGCTTTGGGGCTCCCTTCCCCCATGGAAGCTTTGAACCACCAGCAAGAACTGGCAGAAACATCCTTCTCAGAGCTCCAGAAAACAGTTAAAGGAGTGTCAAATCACAAATAAGGCTTCTTAAAAGCAGAAGGGGGAAGTGGATGTGGCTCCCGCTTATCACGTGGGAGGTCCGTGGTTCAGTTCCCGTGTCTCCTAAAGAAGACAGTGAGCTGGCGTGACAGGCAGGTGTGGCAAGCTGACACAACAAGATGACACAGCAAGAGACACAAGAAGGAAAACAAAACAAGAGACACAACAAAGCAGGGAACGAGGGTGGCTTAAGTGACTAGGTGCCTCCCTCCCACATCGGAGGTCCCAGGTTTGGTTCCTGGTGCCTCCTAAAGAAACAAAGATGAACAGACACAGCAAGTGCAAACAATGAGGGGGTGGGAAGAGCTAAATAAATGAAATAAACCTTTAAAAAATAAAATAAAAGCAGTAGGGATGAATTACCACAGATAACAATATGCCAACACATAATTTTATGAGGCAGAATAACTCAAAATCTTTTTCAACAGCAGTCATGCTAAATTATTATTGATCCAGATGGATTATTTTTATTAACGAGTATGCATAAGAAAGGGTTAAAGAAAAATGAAGTATCCAAAAATATATCTCTTCTCCAGTCCTCCTCAATTAAAAGTGTTTATTTTTTATGAAGAAACTTACAGAATACTGATCACAAGAACAACTTCTTAGTTGCACTGAGTAATTATTGTTCATATACTATAATATTGTTATTTTACATTTTTCTGGTCTAGTCCAGCTCTTTTTTTTGGTTACTATTTGCATGGAATACCTTTTTCCAACCTTTCACTTTTAACCTGGTTGTGTCCTTATGTCCGAGGTGGGTCTCTTGTAGACAACATATAGAAGCTCATATTTTTTATCCATTCTATCAGTCTATGTCTTTTGATTGGGAATTTCAAGAATTCCTAAATAGGAATTTGATTATCCAGAAAGAATTATAGCTTAAATGGAAATTAAATAACTAAACTAATAATTTATTTCATTCTTAGAGATTATTATGTTCAATAGTTAGAGCAGTAGTATAAAAATTAGAATTATGTTATATTAAGTTCTATTATATTCAAATTATTATTTACATTTATAAATGTTTGATGCTATACTATCTATTTCTTATTATTGATTATATTAAATCTAACCTGGCCTTGCACTGTCTTTTAAGATGTTTAATTTCTTTCAATCTATTTTTCTATTTATTTTACAATTTTACAATAAAGGTCTTTTCAACAGCTAAAAAAAAAAAAAGCCAATGAATACACTTTGGATAGATCATATGGTATATAAATATATCTCAATATAATTGCTTAATAAACAAATAAATAATTGTGCAAGAATAGCCAGAAATAGCATCTATGTTCAGCAGGGGAAATAAAGAGATTGAGAGGGGAGGCATTTCCTTGTTTGTTTGTTTGTCTGGTTTTTGTTTATTATTATTATTGAAATAATGAAAATGCTTTAATAATGAATAAAGTGATCAACGCACAACTATGTGATTATACCAAATACCATGGATTGTACACTTTGCTTAAATTGTATGCTTTATTAATATGTCTCAAAAAATTGAATTGTTTAAAAAAAAATAGGGTGGGTTGGGGGAAAATATACCAAATGTGAGATACAGACTATAGTTAGTAGTAATATCTTCACTACGCTTATGCCTAGTTTGTCACAAATGGTTAGGGGCAGTAGGCCCTGCTTGACAAGGTGTAAAACCCTCCTGCTATTCTATTGAAGCAGGTTAGATAGGAAATCAATAGACAGATCTGGAACCTGGGGGAAATAAAAACCCATGTGAACATCAATACCCCCAAGGTAGCTGCTGGAAGACCCTTAAGAGAATGAGATTTCCTCCAGAAGCCAGGAGAAGCCCCAGATATTCTCCAGGGACCTTATCATTGAGCTCTCTTGGGGGATTGATGGGTAGGGTAATCAGTCAAAACAGCAAACAGCTCAAACTCCTCCCATGCCATTAGCAAAGGATCATGATAATTAATGGTTTAAAAAGTAAGTGCAAAAGCAAAAACTCCCTATTCTGGCCTTCTTCCACCCCTGCCTGGATCAATACTCAAGTAAAACCTGGGCATTTATAATCTATAATGGGGAACTGTAGTCGTAAATCGGCCCACTTTATCACTCCTCAGTCCCTTTCTCTCTACCTGGGCCCCATGATCTGTTATTTTCTCCCATTTCTCTTCCCTCCTTACCTTAATAAATTACTGGTTTAATCAATGTGCCTTGCTCTTGAAATTCATTTCTTGCAGCTTAACAAAGAACCTAAACAAATTCCGGCAATGCCTTCCCTCCCCTCCCCAGTGGGGGTCCCTGGTCCCGGTTCCAGAGGGAGTAGAGAGGCCCTTGTGCACATGCACTGTCTGGTGGTAGCCTAAGGGCCAGGCTTGTTGACTGGGTGGCTTACCCAGCTCTCCTATAGAAGGCTGTGTGAGATCAATCAAGTCCTGCCGCCTAGGGCAAGGAATTGCTGGCTGTAGGACAGAACTATGCAAACAGGGGAATTCCTAGGACCACTGGCACACGTCTCAGACACGAAGCATGTGTAGAAAGGATCAGTGAGGCCCTACGCTTTGCCCTGGAGCTATTCTCTGAACTCATTGTATGGATAAGCCCTGAAGGAGAACCCTCACATAGGTCAATCTGCAGAGACTGGGAAAGGTGTTTTCTTTTCTTCTTCTTTTTCTTCTTTTGGCTAGTTCCTGGCATTCAAGGAAAGCTCTGTCTTAACACTAGCTGGATACAAGCCTGAGGAACAGATGCCTGAGAGTCTAAATTCCAGAGATAACACACTAAAATACCAAAATGTCCAGGTTTCAACAAGAGGTTACAAAACGTACAAAAAACAGGATGTGATGGCCCAGGTGAAGGAGAAGATTAGAGCTTTAGAAACCATCAATGAAGAGGATCAGACCTGGGACAGTCCAGACAAAGATTAAAAATGGTTCTAAATATGCTCATAGAGCTAAAAGAAAACATGGACAAAGAGCTAAAGGAAATCAGGAAAACAACAAATGAACACACAAAAAATATCAATAGAGAGATGGAACTTATGAAAAGGAACCAAATAGAACTGAAGACCACAATAACAAATATTTAAAAATACCTAGAGAGGTTCAACAGCAGATTGGAGGTAGCAGAAGAAAGCATCAGAGAATTTGCAGATAAGACCATTGAAATTATCCAATCCGAGAAGCAGAAAGAGAAAAGAATGAAGAAAAGTAAACAGAGCCTGAGGAACCTGTGGGACACCATTAAGTGTGCCAATATATGCATTGTAGAAATCCCAGAAGAAGAAAGAAAGGGGCAGAGAGAATATTCAAAGAAATAATGGCTGGGAACTTAACCAAATGTAATGAAAGACATGAATACGCACATCCAAGATACTCAATGAACTCCAAACAGGATAAATCCAAACAGACCTATACCATGCCAAGTTATAATCAAAATGTCAAATGCTAATGATAAAGAGAAAATTCTGAAAGCCACAGGAGAAAAGCAACATGTCACATACAAGGGAGCTCAGTAAGAATAGGTGCCAATTTCTCATCAGAAACCACGAAGGCAAGAAAGTAGTGGGATGACATATGTAAAGTGCTGACAGCAAAAAAGTACCAACCAAAAATTCTATATCTGGGAAAACTGTCTTTCAAAAATGAGGGAGAGATCAAGACATTCCCAGATAAACAAAAGCTGTGAGAGTTCGTGGTTTTGGCTGGCCTTGGGAAAGATGCTAAAAAGAGTCCTACACGTTGAAAGGATAGGATAGTAGCTCAAGGCTGCATGAAGAAATAAAGATCTCCAGTGAGGGTAATGGCATGGGTAAATCTAAATGCCAGTACTCCTCCATTTTTGGTTTGCAACTCCACTTTTTACTTCCTACAGGATCTAAAAGGTAAATGCATCAAATGTAATGATAAACCAGTGGTTTTGGACTCATAACATATACACATGTAATTTATGATAAGGGCTAAAGGTGGAGGGACAGAGAAGTATAAGAACATAGTTTGTGTACATTATTGAAGTTAAGTTGGTACCAAAACAAACACAATTGTTATATATTTAGTATGTTAAATATAAGCCCATTGTAACCTCAAACAAAATAGAGAACGTGCAAGCTCATAGAGACAGAAGTTAGAGAATGGGTTGCCATGGGCTGAGGGAAAGGAGGAATTGGGGAGTTAATATATAATAGGTATAGGATTTCTGTTTGAAAAGATGGGAAAGTTTTAGTAATGGAAGTTTTGAGGGTACTGCAGTATCATGAATGTGATTAATCCCACTGAATTGTATGCGTAGGAGAGGGTGAGATGAGAAAGCTTATGTTGTATATGTGTTCCTACAATTAAAAAAAAAAAAAAACAGCTAAAGAGACAATGACAATTAAATGCAGTGCGTTGATGAGATCTAACAAGGGAAGAGAAAAGGCTCAAAGGGACATTTTGGGGATATATGAAAAAATTGGAATATAGACTGAACTTTATATCAATGTTAAATTTCTAGAACTTGATAGCTGCGCTCAAGGAGATTAAGTGAATATCCTTGTTTTTAGGAAATGTACATGGCAGTATCAAATGTTCAAGGAGCATGATGTGTGCAACTTACACTCAAGTGTTCAGAAAATGGATTGATAAATAGACGAACAGATATATATATATATATATAGAGAGAGAGAGAGAGAGAGACAGAGAATGGTAAATGTGGCAAAGTGGTGAAATTGGTAGATCTGGATATCTGGGAAGATGGGGTAAGTTGGAGTTCTCTGTGTGGGAATTGTATTATTTATGTAACTGCCTTGTAAATTTGAAAGTATTTCAAAATAAAAAGTTAAAAAAGAAAATAAAAGAAAAAAAATCTCACCACTTATGTCATTTCATATTCTGAATGACATCCTGGCTCACATCTTAATCAGCGAGACAGTGTGACAGACAGATGATAAAAACAATTACCAGGCATGAGACAACTTGTTTTACATTTGCCTAAATTATAGATGCAAGGTTAGATGACTTAATCTACATTTGGTTTAGTTGCAAAATGGTTTGGTTTTTTATGATTTTAAGATTCAGATGGGTGCCGGTGTAGCTCAGTGGTTGAGCACCGGCTTCCTACATATGAGGTTCAAGCCCCGGTACCTAAAAAAATAAAGGGAGGGGGGGGGCAGAAAAAAGATCCACCCGCCCCCCCCCCCCCCCCCCCCCCCTCATTTTGCTGGGGGGTGGGGTGGAGTAGGGGTCGGGAAATGGAGGGAAGGGCAGTGAGTGGGCTGTGGAATGACCCAGAAACAGATTACTCCAGCAAAGGACAGGAATTTCTGTGAAATTCACAGAAAAAGGAAATGGCAATGGCTCCTGAACACATGAAAAGAGAATTTCAAATGACAGTCGCACTGAAGGACGCTTCTCACCTATCAGACTGGCAAAGCTCCACAGGTGGGCATGTGGAGGAAAGAGGCCCTCATCCACCCTGCAGATGGAGTGGGGTGATATGGGGAAATAACTGCAATTCATCTAGCCAGAACTTCCAAATTGCAAAGACATTTGCCCTTTGACACAACATGCACCTCTCTGGGAATCAGTCCTACAGATATACCTACACAAGTACACAAGAGTACCAGATTGTTTGTTGCATCAACGTGATAAGAGCAACGACTGGGGACAACTCACCATCTACCAGTGAGAAGACTCATTGAATAAATGACATGCATCTCTTGCCTCTTTTTTTTTTAAAAAAAGATTTATTTTATTTATTTATCTCCCCCCCCTCCAGTGTTTGCACTCGCTGTTTGCTCTCTGTGTATATTTGTTGTGTGCTCTCTGTTTTCTCATCTTTATTTTTTTTTAGGAGGCACCAGGAACCAAACCTGGGACCTCCCATGTGGGAGGGAAGCACCCAATAGCTTCAGCCACATCCGCTTCCTGCTTGATGTGTCTCTCATTGTGTTTCCTCATTGTGTCTCTTTGTCTTGTTGCATCATCTTGCTTTGGCTCACTGCGCTGGCCTGTCGCACTGGCCATTCACATCAGCTTGCTGTCTTGCTCATCTTCTTTAGGGGGCACAGAGAACTGAACCTAGGACCTCTCATTTAGTAGGTGGATGCCCAACTGCTTGAGCCACATCTGCTTCTCCATCACTTGCTTCTTGCTGAAGGTCACTTACTCATGGAAAGAGCTGGCAAAACCACCTTGACCAAGTGGCAAAACTTGACTTCACTAATGATGAACAACCCAACACTGAGTGCCCTGATGGGATGTCACACGAAGTACCTGGCCATGAAATAGTCTAGCCAGAAATGCCTGAATCTAAGTGTACAAACTGCATCAATGCAGAATATGGGATATTCTGTGAAATAACTGCCTTGGACTCTTACAAAATGCCAAGATCATTGAAAACAAACAAGAAAAAACCTAAGGGTTATATAACAACCAAATGCAATAGGTGAGCCTTGCTTGGATCCTAGATTGGGAAACAACAGCTATAAAGACATTCGTGGGGGAAGTGGATGTGGCTCAGGTGACTGGGCTCCCGCCTACCACATGGGAGGTTGCTGGTTTGGATCCCAGTGCCTCCTAAAGAAGACAGAGAGCTGATGTGATGGGCAGGCGTGGCGAGCTGACACAACAAGCTGATGTAACAAGAGACACAGGGAGGAAAGACAATGAGAAACAACAACAAAGTAGGGAGCGGAGGTGGCTCAAGAGAGGTCCTGGGTTCAGTTCCCAGTGCCTCCAAAAGGAACAAAGAAGATGAACAGACACAGCAAGTGCAAACAACGAGGGGGTGGGAAGAAATAAATAAAATAAATCTTAAAAAAAAATAAAAAGACATTCGTGGGCTAGTTGGAAATTTTCAGTCTGGAGTATAACTATGAAATGAAAGTCTGAAATGTTTTAAAAACAGTTAAAAATGGTTCTCTCTGGCTTACAGGAGGAAAAGGGGATGGATGGAGAATGGGGTGGGAGCCCAACTTCTCTTGTAACTTTGTGTGTATGTGTTTTAAACCATGTAACCATATTGCCTATTTTTAAAATTTAAGCTTTTTTAGAAGACTGTTAGAGGGAGCAGATGTGGCTCAAGCAATTGAGCTCCCGCCTACCACATGGGAGGTCCATGGTTCAGTTCCCGGTGCCTCCTAAGGAAGAGAGCGAGCTGGCATGATGGGCAGGCGCAGTGAGCTGACACAACAAGATGATGCAACATTATTCACCATTGCCAAAAGTTGGAAACAACCCAGGTGTCCATCAACAGACAAATGGAAAAACAAACTGTGGTCTATTCACACAATGGAATATTATGCATCTGTAAGAAGAAATGAAGTCATAAAGCATATGACAACATGGATAAACCTGGAGGACATTATGTTGAGTGAAGCAAGCCAGACACAAAAGGACAAATACTATATGAATGCATTACTATGAACCAAATATATTGTGTAGCATATTGTTTGATTAAAAAAAAAAATTATATGTATCCATTATATTTAATTGAGAAATGTATATATTTATTCATCTGTTTGTTTTTTAGTTTTTAATTGTTTATATTTTCAATTATTAAAGGTACAAAATAAAGTAAAAAAAAAAAAGATGATGCAACAAGAGACACAAGAAGAAAAAACATAGTGAGAGACACAACAAAGCAGGGAAAGGAGGTGGCTCAAGCGATTAGGCGCCTCCCTCTCACATCGGAGGTCCCGGGTTCAGTTCCCAGTGCCTCCAAAAGGAACAAAGAAGATGAATAGACACAGCAAGTGCAAACAACGAGGGGGTGGGGAGAAATAAATAAAAATAAATCTTAAAAAAAAAAAAAGTGTTAGAACCCAAACAAACAAAATCTAGCCTTCTCGCAGGGCTTGTGTCCATTCCAAAGGCAGAGGTAGAGCAGATAGAGCATGGGTGAGGGGGCAGAGGGGGAAGGGAGGGCAGGGAAGGAAAGGAGGAGGGGACAGAGGGAGAACACTAGAGGCAATGAAGGGAGAGCTGAGAGAGGCTGGACGGAGCTTGGAGGGGACATGAATATACCAGAAAGGCAGGAGGTCCTGAAGAGGAAAAGACCAGTGGGGGGAGGGCTGGAGGGTGGTGAGGATGGGAGTAGAGGGGATGGGGGGAGGTGGGAGGAGTAGAAACAAACTCCTGATAGGCCAACAAGGTGGCTGGTCACCAAGCTGTGCACTCAAGACATGTACATTTTACTCTGTATTTTACACCTAAAAAAGAAAAAATGTGAGTACCAAAAATTTTAAAATAAAGGCAAAGTGTGAAAAAAAATTGTTTTAAACTAACTGACATTGACATATTTTCTTAATATTCTGGGAAGCGGATGTAGCTCAAGTGGTTGGGCTCCGTTTACCATACGGGAGGCCCCGTGTTCAATTCCTGGGGCCTCCTGGTGAAGTCAAGCTGGCCACGGTGGTGAGCTGACAGCCCATGTGGTGCGAAACGAAGGGAGACAAGCAGACACAGAAAAACACTCCGCAGATGGACACAGCGAGCACAAGCAGCAAGGGGGGGGATAAATAAATAAATAAAATAAATCTTAAAAAAAAAAAGTTCAATCAGAGGCTCCTTATGAAAACTACAAAACTTTTTTAAAAAGGCCCATATGGTAAACTGCCATTCTTGCTGCACCTATGTAAATAAATAATCAGGCCAAATTAAAAAAAAAATTTTTTTTTTCTATGGAGCCAGAAAAGCAAACTGTAGCCTTGCAGGTACAGTCTGATTAGATGTTTATTTTAAAGACCCCCCACAGATAATCGCTGTAGGATGGTGAGCACTGAAAATGGCCTGGAAGGGTGGTACAATAACCTGGGGGAGTTGGGAAGACAAGAGGTGATGGAACCTTCACTGTCATGTACTTGGACCCTGTTTGAACATATTTACTTTTATAGTTTAAAAAGAAACTAATGTTCCCAAATCACTGGATAAATCTAGTATTACCCTGATACCAAAATCAGACAAAGACGGTACCAAAGAAAAGAAAAGAAAAGAAAACTACAGATCACTATCCTTCATGAAAAGAGATGCAAAAGTCCTTCACTAGGGAAGCAGATGTGGCTCAAGCCCTTGGGCACCCACCTACCACATGGAAGGTCCCAAGTTCCGTTCCTGGTGCCTTCCAAAGAAGATAAGCAAGATGGCAAGCTGATGCAACAAGATGACAACACAACAAGATGACAACACAACAAGATGATGACACAACAAGATGACAAAGCAACAAGGAAACACAATGGGAGACAGAAGCAGGGAGCAGAGGTAGCTCAAGTGATTGGGTGCCTCCTTTCCACATGGGAGGTCCTGGGTTCGGTTCCTGGTGCCTCCTAAAAAGAGAGAAAAAAAAAAGAAGACAAGCAGACAGCTAGTGCGAAACAATGGTGGGGGGGGATAAATAAATACAATAGATCTTTTTTAAAAAAGTCCTTCTCTAAATATTAGCAAATAGAATTCAATTATATGCAAAAAGAATAAATGCCAAGACCAAACAGGGTTTAGGGCAGGGATGCAAGACTGGTTCCAGATTTGAAAATAAATCAATGTCACCTCCCATGTTAACAGGTTAAAGAAGAAAAATCACATGGTTTATCAATAGAGGCAAGAAAAGCAACTGATAAAACTCCACATCCTTTCATGAAAACTTTCAGAAAACAGAGGGGAACTTCCTCAATTTGATAAAGAGCATTTACAAAAATCCCACAGTTAACATTATAACTAATGGTGAAGGACAGAATGCTTTCCCCATACGAAAGGGAACAAGGCAAGGATGACTATTCCTTCTAGTCTTATTCAACAGAATGCGGGAGGTCCTAGCCAGTACCATAAGGCAGGAGAAGGAAATAAAATGCATTCAGAACAGAAATGAAGAAATAAAACTGGCTCTCTAAAGCAAGTAAATGAGTCCATTAGGCTTACAGAGACCAGATCAATATACACAAATCAATTGCATTTCACTCTCCATCACCCAACCAAAACCACAACAACTGAATTAGCAAAAAGAGAGAAAAAAAGAACCAAACTTTCCCTGGCCCTGTTTTGTTTTGTTTTGTTTTCCCTTAAAAGTTCTTTATTAAAAATGCATTTGTAGTTTTTACTTACATTTTATATTTTGGTACCTATTTTGTACATATTCATATTTTTTACATATTGCTAGGGGTCAGCCATTGTTAACGTTCTCGGATGACCAAGCCAGCCTTTGGAGTGTTCTCTGTCCTACTTCTGACTTTAGCTGTGGTGTGACATTTCATTATAATCGCAAATGAAAAAAAGAAACCTTGAAAAAATAAAAGCAAAAAAAAACAACAAAGAAATACGATCTTATTCTGAGTAGTCTAGTAACTTTTCTTGAGTATTTACTTAGCAGCACTATAAGTAGCTGGTTTGTATGACATAGTTAAAAATGCCAAAGATTAAAGGTTCCTTTTTTTCTTGTCCATGAAGTTGCTGTTTGTTTATTTATTTATTTATTGGCCTGTCTGATGTGTGGAGCAAAATTGTTCAACAAGAAACTGGAATTTTATTTTGCTGAGTTGTTCTTAAAAATATTGTATTTCTATATACTGGCAATAAACACACAGATACTGAAATAGAAACACAATACCAGTAAGAACGATCAAAAAAAGTTAAAAGGAAAAAAAGAGAGAAAGAAAAATACTTAGGTGTAAATCTAACAAAACAGGTACAAAATTTGTATGGGGCTGAGAACTATAAACCATTGATGGAATAAATAAAAGATCTAAATAAATAGACATACTGTGCTCATGGAATGAAGACACACATAGTAAAGATAGCAATTCTCCCCAAAAAGATCTAAGGGTTTAATGTGATACCCATCAAAATCCCAGCAAGATTTTTTTCTAGATATAGACAAGCTTATTCTAAAATTTATGTGGAGGGAGGTGGATATGGCTCAAGTGATTGGGTTTCCTTCTACCATATGGGAGGATCCGGGTTTGATTCCTGGGGCCTCCTGGTAAAGGTGAGCCAAGCAGCAAGATAATGACGCAACAAAAAGAGAGACGCAGGGGAGAGTCAAGGCAAGACATGACAGAAACTAGGAACTGAGGCGGCACAAGCGACAGGGTATCTCTCTCCCACATCGGAGGTCCCCAGGATCGAACCCCAATGAAGCCTAGAGGAGAAAAACAAGAAGACAAAAAGAAAAACAGACAAAGAAGATCACACAGCAAATGGACACAGACAGCAAACAGCGGGCGGCGGGGGAGGGGAGAGAAAAACAATTTTAAAAATGCTATTAACACTGAAATGAAAACTGATTTAATAAATAGATAGATGATAGATAGATAGATAGATAGATAGATAGATAGATAGATAGATAGATAGATAGATAAAATTTATATGGAAAGGCACAGGTTCCAGAATAGCTAAAACAATTTTGGAAAAGAAGAATAAAGTGGTAAGAATCACTCTACTGATGGTATTATATAGCTACAGTGCTCAAGACAATGTGTGATTAGCAGAATAAACACACAAATTAAGAGAAGAGAGAACCCAGAAATAAACCCACAGAAACATGCTCAGCTGATTTTCTGTAGGTGCAAAAGCAATTCAATGGTTCAACAATAAAAAGACAAACAACCCAATTAAAAATGGGCAAAAGACTTGAACGGATATTTTTTAAAAGAAGATACACAAGCGGCCCACAAACACAAGAAAAGATCTCAACATTATCAGCCATCACAGTAATGAATATCAAAACCACAACAAAATACCATCTCACACCCATTAGAATGACTATTATTTTTTTTAAACAAATCAATTTTTTATAACAAATCAATTTTATTGATACATATTATTTAAGAATACAACTCATCCAAAGTGTACAATCAATGGTATTTGATATAATCACATAGTTGTGTATTCATCACTTCAATCATTATTAGAGCATTTTCATTATTTCAATAATAATAATAAACAAATAAGAAAATTCTTCACCTCTCAATTTCTTGATGTTTCCCCTGCTGTAAATAGCTGCTATTTCTGCCATTTCATTCCCCATGCCCCCACCCTGAGATGGCTCCCTCATCTATCTGCTCATTGTCTGCTCATTTTCTCTGTCTGCTCATCTTCTTTTGGAGGCACTGGGTACCAAACCCGGGACCTCTCATGTGGCAGGCAGGTGCCCTAGTGCTTGAGCTACATCCGCCCCCCTGCTATCTCAATTATTATAATACATCACATTTACAAATTGAAGGAAAAAAACCACATGATCATCTCGATAGATGCAGAAAAGGCATTTGACAAAATCCAGAATCCTTTCTTGATAAAAACAATCAGAAAGATAGAAATAGAAGGAAAATTCCTCAATAGTCCACAGCCAATATTGTATTCAATGGAGAAAGGTTGAAAGCTTTCCCTCTAAGATCAGGAACAAGACAAGGATGCCCACTCTCACCAGTGTTACTTAACATTGTGCTAGAATTTCTAGCTAGAGCAATTTGACAAGAGAGAGAGAAAAATAAAAAGCATTCAAATAGGAAAAGAGGAAGTAAAACTCTCACTATTTGCAGATGACATGATCCTATATTTAGAAAATTCTGAAATGTCTATGACAAAGCTACTTGAGCTACTAAACGAGGTTCAGCAAAGTGGCAGGATATAAGATCAACATGCAAAAATCAGTAATGTTTCTGTATACTAGTATTGAACAATCTGAGGAGGAAATCAGGGGGAAAAATCCATTTATAATAACAACAAAAGGACTCAAATATCTAGGAATCAATTTAACCAAAGATATACAAGGACATCTATCCAGAAAACTACAAAACAGTGCTAAAAGAAATCAAAGAAGGGGAGTGGACGTGGCTCAAGTGGTTGAACGTCTGCTTCCCACATGGGAGGTCTCAGGTTTGGTCCCCAGTGTCTCCTAAGAAAAAAAAACAACAAACAACCAGCAAATAAACAAAAAGAACCAACTAGGGTAGCCGATGTGGCTCAGTGTTTGAGCACTGGCTTCCCACATACAAGGTCCCAGGTTCAATCCCTGGCCCCCATACTTAAGAAAAAATTTTAAAATATTAAAAAAAGAAAGAAAGAAAGAAATCAAAGAAGACCTGAACAAATGGAAAGACATTCCATGTTTATGGATTGGAAGACTAAATATCATGAAGATGTCAATCCTACCAAACTGATTTATAGATTCAATCAATGCAATACCAATCAAGATTCCAACAGCCTCCTTTACAGAAATAGAAAAGGCAATTACCAAATCTATTTGGAAGGGAAAGTGCACCCAAATAGTCAAAAACATCCTAAAAAAGAAGAGCAATATGGGAGGAATTTCACTGCCTGACCTGGAAACATATCACAAAGCTACAGTGGTCAAAACAGCATGGTACTGGCATAAAGATAGATACATAGACCAGTGAATTAGAATTGAGAGTCCGAAAAAAAAAAAAAACCCTCACCTCTATGGTGAATTGGTTTTCAACAAATCTACCAAGTCCATGTTACCGGGATAAAACAGACTCTTCAACAAATGGTGCTGGGAGAACTGGATATCTATAACCAAAAGAATGAAAGAGGACCCCTATCAGCTCAAAATGAATCAAAAACCTAAATACAAAAGCCAGGACCATAAAACTACTAGAAGAAAATATAGGGAAACACATTAAAGATCTTGTGGTGGGTGTTGATTTCTTAGACCTTACAACCAAAGCACAAGCAACAAAAGGAAAAATAGATAAATGGAACATCCTCAAAATTAAACACTTTTACACCTCAAAGGACCCTGTCAAAAGGGTGAAAAGGCAGCCTATTCATTGGGAGAAAATATTTGGCAATCACATATCCTATAAGTGTTTAATATCCATGACATAGAAAGAGATGCTACAACTCAACAGCAAAAAGACAAATGACTTCATTAAAAAATGGGCAAAAGACTTGAAAAGACAATTGTCCAAGAAGAAATACAAATGGTGAAGAAACACATGAAAAAATGTTCAACACCACTAGCGATTAGGGAAATGCAAATCAAAGCTACAATGAGGTATCACACCTATTAGAATGGCCACTATTAAAAAGTCAGAAAACTGTAATGTTGGAGAGGATGTGGAGATAGGAATGCTTATTCACTGTTGGAGGGAATGTAGAATGGTACAGCCACTGTGAAGGGCTGTTTGGCAGTTCCTAAGGAAATTGAATATAGACTTGCTACGTAACCCAGGAATACCATTATTAGGTATATACCCAGAAGAACTGAGAGCAGTGACACAAATAGACATCTACACACCGATGTTCATAGCTGCATTATTTACGATTGCTAAAAGTTGGAAACAACCCAGGTGCCTATCAACCGATGAATGGATAAACAAATTGTGGTGTATACACACAATGGAATATCATGCCATTGTAAGAAGAAATATGAATATGAAGTATATGACAATATGGAGGACATTATGTTGAGTGAAGCAAGCCAGACACAAAAGGACAAATACTGTATGACTGTGCTATTATGAACTAAATATATTATGTCAATTCATGGAGTTAATAACTATAACATGGGTCACCAGAAAATAGAATGAGGGTAGAAAATGGAAAGCTGATGGTTAATCTGTGCATAATTGGTTAAAAGGTTGTTTGTAAATCTTTGGAAATGAATGGAAATGGTGGGAGCACATCATGGTGTTTGTGACTAGTAGAGCTATTATACGGATATGACAATGATTGAAAGGGAAAGTCTAAAGACATGTATGTTACTAGAAGGAAAGCTAAAAAATGCAACATGGGGTTGTACAGCATAGAGAAACCTCATGTGAAATATGAATATGGGTAATATTGCATCTAGAAGACTGTTTTTCTTTGAAACTGAACAAATGTACGTTAATGTTACAACAAGATTTAAAAATTTTTATTTAATTTATTTTTTTGGAGGTATTGGTGACTGAACCCAGGACCTTGTACATGCAAAGCAGGTGCTCAGCCACTGAAAGACACTCACTCCACAAAACAAGATGTTACTATCAGGAAAAAATACAATCAAAGCAGGGAAGCGGATGTGGCTCAAGCAGTTGGGCGCCCGCCTACCACATGGGAGCTCCTGGGTTTGGTTCCGGGTTCCTCCTAAACAAGATGAGCAAGACAGTGAGCTGACACAGTGAGATGACATAATAAGATGACACAACGAGGAGACACAATGAGGAGACACAACAAGCAGGAAGCAGATGTGGCTCAAGCAATTGGGCACTTCCCTCCCATATGGGAGGTCCCGGGTTTGGTTCCCGGTGCCTCCTAAAAAGAAGACAAGGAAACACAGAGAGCACACAACAAACAGACACAGAGAGCAGACAGTGAGCATAAACAACAAGGCAGTGGGGATGGGGAATAAATAAAGAAATCTTAAAAAAAAAAACCAGCAACCAAAGCAAACTATGGACAGTAGTATATAGTAATATATTAATAATCTTTCAATAAGGGTTAAAAAATAAAAGGAAATCTACTAAGGGAAAGAAACTAGACACAGGTACTACATATTGCTTGACTCCATCTATAAAAAATATAAATACAAATAAACTAGAGATACAGAAACAAAATAGCAGCTATGTATGGGAGGGGAAGCATAGAAAGATTGAGAGGTGATGAGTTTTTGTTTTTTTTTGTTTTTTTTGTATTTTATTATTATTACTATTGGAATAATGAAAATGTTCTAATAATGATTGAATTGATTCATGCACAACTATATGATTAGATCAAATACAATTGATTGTGCACTTTGGAAGGATTGTATGCTTTAATATGTATCAATAAAATATATTTGTTTTAAAAAAAGCATAATCCCATTAAAGGCTGGGCAAAAGACATGAACAGACATTTCAACAAAGAGGATATATGGATGGCCAATAAACACATGTAATAGCTCTGTGAAAAGAAATGAAATCCTTTCTATGGCTAAGAGATTTAAAATGGAATCATGAGGCCATTCAGGAAGTTTCCTTATGCAAATCTCAGCCAGATTTCACAAACTGCCCAAGTGTGCAAAGCCTTAAGCAACAATGTTCCTCAAAATCCTAAGGCTATCTGGATACCATAAACAAACCACAAGATGGAGAAATCATTAAACTGTCTAACCTGAGGGCATTTGGAGCATCCTGGGAGTCCTGGGAATACCCACTGATCATAATGTATGTCATCTTCATTTTCTTTAAAAACTCTTGCCTCTAGGCACCAAGACTGGACACTATTTGGGTTGCTACCCGAATCTGTGCTCCTGGAATTGCAATTCTAAGACCCCCCAATAAACGCCTTTGTTGCCTTGCGGCTCAGTTTGTCGTTTCTCAGCCGACAGCCACAAACTGGGAAACAACCCAGATGTCCTTCAACGGGCGAATGAATAAACTGTGAATTCCCAATAACGTAGAATATTACTGGGCAGTAAAAAGGAACGAACTACTGAAACACACAACAACCTGGATGGATCTTCAGAGATTTACGCTGAGTGGAAAAAATCCAATTCCAAAAGGTTACATGCAATAGGATGCCATTTGTAGAATAGTCTCAAAAGGACAAAATTACAGAAATGGAGAACAGGTAAATGATGGCCAGGGGCTAGAGACAGGAAGGAAGCGGGTGTGTCTATAAAAGGGCACTAGGCAAGGGTCTGGTGGAGACACAAGCCTTCTGGGTGACTGTTATCAGTATCCTGGTTGTGATATTAGACTCTAGCCTGGCAGGATATTTCCCTTGGAGGAAATATCTCTCCCTCCAGGCACTTAGCAACTCAGGTTAATAAGATCACTCTCCAACCCCGCAGAAGCCAGGATGATGCAACCTCAGAACGCCACCCCCCCTCCATCTCCACTTCTTCATTTTCAGATGAGGAAGCTGCAGTTCAGAGAGGTGAAGGGCTGCACTCAAGGTCAAGGTGCTGGAAGCCTCGAGAAGATTCCAGGCAGATGGGGGGTACCTAGGACTCATGGAGGAGGGGTGGTGCAGAGAAGGGCAGAGATCTGAGAAAACTTCATGGAAGAAGGGCTGAGTCCACCCAGAGCCCCATTTAACTGAGGAGGAAACTGAGGTTCAGAGAAGTTAAATGGCTTCATTCGGTCAGTCAATAACCATTGGCGGAGCAGGGGACTAGGTACAAAAGACGACAGTAGGCTCTAAAAGCGATTCCCACAGAAGGTGGCTGGCAAAGACATATGGCATCTGTGCACCTTCTGGTTCCCCTGAGAACAATCAGCCATATGGCTTGCCTGTCACCAGGCACAGAGCTGAGGGATGATCCCATCACCCCAGTGGCTCAGAAAACCCACCCAGCTTCTCACAGGGTTTCAGGAACCCAGAGCTGCAGATCCCGACCATGCTGAATTTTACCTGAACCGTGTGATCCTGGAAAACAGCAGAGGGTAAGAAATCCTTTGTGTTACTGTCCAAGACGGCCTCAACTTCCCTTTAGCTTGACTAAACTTCAAGAAGCTTCTCCTGACTCTGAGCCCCAATGTCTCTCACTGGAATCCAGATAGAAGGCCTTTCACCTGGCCTGGACCGTAGGCTCAGGAGATAACATCACCTGATGGAGACTCCCTACTGCTTGACATTACCCCCCCATCCCCCCACCCCCAGTACTTTCCCACTAGCGCTCACCTCACCTCAGTCCTCAAAAACTCCTGCCCTCTGCATCTGGGAAGTTGAGCCTTCTCTTCCCGCTTTTGTGAGAGCCTCCTCATCTCTCTTTTGGTATCCCAATAGCCTCTCTTTGTTCCCTAACGCATACAGCTTTGAATAAAGCCATCTTCGCCTGTTTAACATTGCCTGGTGATGTTTTTTCTTTGACACCTCAGATCTTTCCCAGGACCACACCCAGGAGAACACAAAGTAGACAAGCTTTTCTCCCCGTTCCCATGAAACAGGCTCAAGCCACAGAAATACCCAAACAGGTTGGGACCCGGGGGAAGATGGAGAATGAGGGCAGTTATTTCTCAACCGGCTTTGGATAGGTCCCGGCTGGGAGGTGGGAGAGGACCCTTATCTGCTTTCAGGACCCAAGACAAATGTTACTGACCACGCTACCTAAAAATAGACCAAGACCCAGGAAAAATGGCTTCCCAGATGCAGCATGAAAGGTCGGGTGACCAGTTTCTGTGATGCTTCTCAGTAATATATAAATTTCTACAAAGAACAGTTATTATATTTGCCATCAGGGAATCAACAACCTATTTAAAAATAAGACAATAAAAGCTTCTCAGCCGTGTCATTCAAACTCCCAACCCCCTAGCGATTACACAATAAAAACCAACTGTCTCCAAGCTTGTTTATGTATGGAAAATTTAATCTCTACTTAGCTCTCTTAACTCTCCTTAAGGAAAAATTTGGTCAAGAAACCAAAAAAGAAGGGACATTGAATGTAATTTTACTCTCTGAAAATGCATTTTTGCAAAAAAAGTTTCCTAGGTTGCTTTCAACTGAAATTGTATTTTGTTTGATGGCAGAAAATATTTCCCCAAATTTTCCACTGCCTTTAATTTTATCTAGACCTTTAGGCAGGTAGGAGGGGGTGGAAAAGCTCAGGATTTGGCATTAAGGAGTTCTGAGGGTGAAACCTACCTTGGCCACTTCTGAGCTGGGTGAGCTTAGATGAATCTCTATTGCTCTCTGAGCCCCAGGGCAAATATCCTAAGGACATTAGGCCAGTTGGGGGTTTCCTAGCAAAATGCCTAAAAAAAATGCTAAAGTGTGGGCAGTGAGTCAGTAGCTGATTAATCACCATTCACTTTACTTCCTTTAAAAAAACAACAGTTGAGTTGCCTTACAAATATTTGACTGTTTAGTCATCTTAACAGAAAGGCTTTAAACTCCTAGATGAAGTGACATTTTGAAAGCTTTCCAGAATGGAGCTGATAATTACAGAACAGACTCTGGCCGACTGCTACGATAACATTTGAGCCTGAAGTGGAAGCAATTATTTCTTTTCTTTAAGGAAAAGTGCTGATGTGTCTATACTTCACAGTGCTATATAGGTTTGGGTGCCTTTTTTTTTTTTTAATCCCCCATAAGAAAAAAAATCAATGTATAAATAGAGTGACAACATAAAGAAATAAGGCAACTGAGTGTGGCCAAGTCCCCCACACAGGCAGGCCAGGGGCAGCTTGAATAAAGGGTCATCTCGACACTGTTGGGGGCCAGAGGCACAGCACCAGCCAGAACCGCTCACAAGCCCAGAGCTGCTGCTCCCCCTTTCTAGCTCAGTGCCAGACCTAGAACCTGATCCTGCCAAGGGTCATCTTCGCAATCACATGGACCCACCCTTCACTATTGGGGTCCTGAGTCTCCAAGGCTTGGCAAAAGGCACCAGCAGGTATTGCTTACAGGGCTTCCTTTTCTAGGACAGTGGGTGCTGGCAGCTGCCTAAAGAGATCCACTGCAGCAGCGCTTTAAAGGAAGGAAGGAGGAAGGAAGGAGGAGGGAGGGAAGAGAGGGAGGAAGAGGGAGGGAAAGGGGGAGGGCAGAGGGAAAGAGGAGAGAAGGAGGGAGGAGGAGAGAGGGAGGGGAAGGGAAAGAGGGAGGAGGGGCGGAAGGGCGGAAGAAAGGAAGGAGGGAAGGGGAGGGAGGAAGGAAGGTGGAAAAATGAAAGGAAAAGGGAAGGGAAAGGAAAAGGGAAGGGAGACCCTAAGCATCCATCATAGGGCCTGAGTAACACCTTCCAAATGCAAACAGTGCTAAAGAGGGTTCTAGGGGGAAGCGGCTGTGGCTCAATCAGTAGGGCTCCCGTTTACCATATGGGAGGCCCCGGGTTCGGTTCCCAGGGCCTCCTGGTGAAGGCAAGCCACGCCCACACGGTGTGGTTAGCTGACCCAGCGAGCACAAGCAGCAAGGGGGGGATAAATGAATAAATAAATAAAATCTTAAAAAAAAAAAAAAAAAAAAGAGGGTTCTAGGATTGAAGGGTGGATAAAGGGTGGGAGGAGCTTCAGCTTTATTTCCATACAGTTTCCCTAATGATTCCTTAGGCAGCAGTTTGCTCTGCAGAAAACATTTTTGCAAGTCGGTAAAAAAAAAAAAAAAAAAAGAATCATATCCTGGACAAGATGGGGGTCCAGATGTCCCTTTTTGCCTTCGAAGATCTTAGGCTCTCTGCATATTAGACAAGGTATCCGGCCACACGTGGGAGGGACTGGGGCTTGGGTGGTGGACGTGGGAGGTGGGAGGTGAATAGCTGAGGTGGGAGATGAAGGAGACCCTCTCTGCAGGGAGCAAGCAGGCAGCAGCTCCTGGAATTAGTGCCCCGCCCCCATGCCTCTGGGGTTTCCTGCAGACACACAGACACCCCCCTCCCTCACCCAATGCTGGCCAGCCTCACACTCCAAGATACAGCGTGTTCCTGCCTGTGACGGGAACCCACGGGAACCCACCTAGCCGGGACATGCCCGCAGCAAATGGCAATGTTACAAATTCCACTTCCAGACCCAGCAGCAGCTGCTGGTGCTCCTTCAGGCGCCGATGCTTCAGGGTGTCTAGAAACCACCCCGCCTCTAGTGGAGCAAAGTCTATATCACATGACAGCTTATTCTAGGATGCTACCAGCTCGGTGTAAGCCACCTTTGACAAAAATCCTAGCCTAGTCTGGCTCTGTCCAGTTGGAATATTCTGCAAACTATTTGCCCAGTGGCTTTTAGTTTAACCACAGTATTGTGTGTTCATCACCACCAAAAATTTTAGAACAATTTAGAACTCCATACCCCTTAGCAGTCACCTCTCAATCCTCTATCCTTCCCCAGCCACTGAGAGTAAAAGCCATTGATTGTTCACTTTGGATAGATTGTATGGTATATGAATATATCTTTAAAAAAAAAAAAAAAAAAGCTTTTAAGAGAGAGAGAGGTACTGGGGAAAAAAAAGTTTGCTCAGAGGAGACAGGCTAGACATTACTAGAATCATTAGCAATAGATGATTAGAAAACAAAAAAAGGCCACCCTCATTTATTCCCTTGGCTAGCATATATCGATAGCGACCATTTTCATTTTTAAAGCCCCATGTATGACTTCCTTTAAAAAGCCAGTTAGGGGAAGCAGATGTGGCTCAACTAGTTGGGCACCCGCCTACCACATGGGAGGTCCCAGGTCCCGGATCCGGTGCCTCCTAAAGAAGACGAGCAGACGCCACAAGCCAGCAGACTCCACAGCCTGCAGGGAGTGAATGTGGCTCAGGCCGTTGAGCACTCGCCTCCCATGTGGGAGGTCCCGGGTTTGGTTCCCAGTGCCTCCTGGTGAAGGCAAAGCAAACAATGAGCAGAAAGATGAGAGAGCCATATGGGAGGCAGGAAAGGGGTAAATAAAAAAAAAAAAAAAAAAAAAAAAAAAATTTTTTTAAAAGCCAGTTAGGTTTTCCTCTTCAGTACACTGGACCTGGATTAAGACATACAGCAGCCTGGGTGTCCTGGGCTTTTCTAAACCAGCGGAAGACACAGCCTGGTGGCTCTCAACCTCGGGAGACTACACTGCTTCCAGGGGCTCTGACACCATCTCATGTGACCTTTCACCAGGGTTTGATCTCCTCTCCTTCCTGCTGTTTCTGCTCGTTTTCTCCAGGAACTGTGAGGAACAGAAGATCTGGGCGCCAAGGCCCTGGAAGCCAGGAGCTCCGAGTCCCCACAGTCTCTGGGGTGAGAGGTAGACCTTCAAGCCCCAGAGAATAAGGAATGGGATCTCCTTCCTCTCTTTCCAGGGCTCTCTCGCCAAGACATATCCACTCTTGGTAAATGAAAGGACCCAGGGCTCCTTGCCACCTGCCTCCAGGGGGAAGGAAGGGCAGCGCCTGTCCTTGAGCTTCCCAGGGTCATTTGGGGGCTCTAGGTCAGCAGCCACCTTGGAGCTGGCTGTCTCCACTCTGAATTCTCATCTCTAGACCAAATGCTGCCCAGTCTCTCTAGTCTGCAGTTTACAACCTCAGCCCCCAAAGCTGAGCTCACAGGGGATCCTGAGAGGTAGGGAGGTGACACTGACTAAACCTTGCCCATCTTGAACGCCACCCTCTCCCAACTCCCCAACTCACACACCCAGCCAGCCTTTTGTCTCCTCTCAGATGCAGTCAGGGATTCTGACAGGTTGGCTCAGGTCCAGAAATCCCACAGAATTCTACTCTCGGGGAAGGCAGGCTTAGGGCAGGACTCTGGGGGCTGCTGTGACCACAGGTGCCACCCAGCTGTGTGGGGCTGGGATCCTCCCCATGAACTGGGCTGGGCATCCCTTTTCCTCCTTCGAGCTCTGTCTGGCAAAAACAACTCCCTCTTCATTTTTATTCATCTGTGTATTTTTATCCTTGTCCTTTAAGCTTTGAACCAAATCCTTTCTGGAGCAAAATGAGAAAGAAAGAAAAGAAAGGAAGGGAAGAAAGAAAGCAGTAAAGAAGGAAGGAATCAGTTAGGGAAACGCAAAGCAAAACAATTATGAGATACCATTTCACACGCACTGGACTGGACATTATAAAAAACAAAAACAGAAAATAACAAGTGTTGGTAAGGACGCAAAGAAAGAGGAATCCTTGTATATTGTTGGTGGGAACATAAGATGGTGCAGCCACTGTGAAAAACAGTTTGGTGGTTCTTCAGAAAGTTAAGTATAGAATTACCATTTGACCTGGCAATCCCACTTCTAGGTATATACCCCCAAGAACCGAAAGTAGGGATTCCAACAGACATCTGTATACCAATGTTCAAAGCAGCATTATTCACAATTGCTAAGAGATGGAAGCAATTCAAATGTCCATGAACAGGTGAAAAGATAAACAAAAGATGCTATCTTCATAGTGGAATATTATTCAGCTATAAAAAGGAATGAAGTCCTGATACATGGGACATCATGGATGAACCTTGAAAATATGATGTTGTGTGAAATAAGCCAGACACAAAAGGACAAATACTGCATGGTTTCACTTATATGAAATACCTAGAATAGGCAAATTCATACAAAATGAAAAAAGATTACAGAGTACTGGGGGTGGGAGTGAGGAATTGGGAGTTAACACTTAACGGGCGAAGGGTTTCTGTTTGGGGTGATGAAAAAGTTTTGGTCAGGGGTGGCGGTGATGTTAGCACAACATTGTCAGTGTAATTAATACCACTGAATTGTATACTTCTTTTTTTTGAATCGTATACTTCAAAGTGGTTAAAATGGGAAATTTTGGGGAGTGGGCGTGGCTCAAGTGATTGAGCGCCTACTTCCCACATGGAGGTCCCAGGTTCAGTTCCCGGTGCCTCCTACAAACAACAAAAACAAACAACAAGCAAAACAAACAAACAAAAAAAAACAACTCAGGGGAGCCAATGTGGCTCAGTGGTTGCGCGCTGGCTTCCCACATACGAGGTCCCAGTTTCAATCCTGGCTCCGGTACCTCAAAAGAAAAAAAAAACAAAAAACCAAGATGCAGAGTTTGCTACTGGAACTGAAAAATGCAAGCACAGATTGAATTAGGCCGATAGTTAACAATACTTCCACAAACATTAAATTAAAGCAGAAAAAACTAAAAAAAACAAGGGGAAATTTTATGTTGCATATATGCTACTATAGTAAAAAAAATTTTTTTTAATAAAAAAGGAAGGAATTAAGGAAGATGTGGTCAAAAGAGGGAACAGAGGGAAGGCAGGAAGTCAAGTAGTTGGCTGGTTAATCAATTGGTGAGTTGATTCATAGTTGACTGGCTGGGTTGTTGAGTCCTTTAAAGGCACAAGGAGTCTGCCCTGGAATCCCCCAGTGATGGGGATTGCTGAGAGTTTCTCGGCAGGGAATGGTGTGACAAGAATTATCAGCAGGCGAGCATGTGCTCCCATCCTCCTGCAATGCACACGCTGGGGTGGGGACCCAGCCCATGCTTCACCTCTGTCATGCAGGAGAGAGAGGGGGAAATGAGGGCTGCACAAACCGCACCCCCACTTTCAAGGCACATCACTGCCAATATTTGCATGTCACCTCTTGCTGGCACACAAACCAGCACGCTAGGACGCATGCTTGGAGGGTGTCCTGGGGACGCTGAGCCATGGCCGGGCGCCAACCCACATACCAACCCAAAGGAGGCTCCTGGGGACGGCCTGGAAAACGCAGACACCCCACCCTGCCAGGCTGAGCCACATCTACAGGATGGCGTCAAAGGGATGATGTATTGGCTGCAAGAACGATGAGGGACATGGACAGGCACAGTCTTTCTTGCAGCCAGGGTGGGCAGACTCCTGCTCCTGACAGCCCCGTGCAGACGTGTGTGTGGGACACAAACCGCCCCCCCAAGGGGGAGGAGTCTGCTGCACCCTTGGTTGGTTTAACTATGCTGCCAGCCACTGCGGCGGGTGATTCAGGATTCACAGTGACAGTTTGAGACTGTATAGACCCCAGAAAAGATCGTGTTCTTAGAGCTAATCCATTTCTGCGGGTGTGAACCTAGTGTAGGTGGGACCTTTGGTACCAGGGATTGAATCCAGGACCTCATACATGGGAAGCAGGTGCTCAACAACCCCAGGTGGTGAGACAGGCTAGTTTAGGGAATGGGAAGACAAATCTTAAAAAACCTGGCAGAAAAACATGGCTGTGAAAAACGTGGCCATGGAACCCCGCTGGGAAAGACCCCCACCAGAAGGCTTCTGGAAGAACCCCACGAGAATCCCCATTTGCAACAGGATTTCATCCAGGATCAAGGTAAAGCCCCAGATATTCTTAGGGGCTTTATCATTGCCTCCTCCCACCTGGGGGAATTGACAGGTGGGGTAACCAATCAAAACAGCAAACAAAAGTTATGGGTAGAGATCACCAGATGATTGAGTTCTGATTGAGTTAGAGGCTGCTATGTTCCTGAAAGAACCATACCAACTTCTTATATTTTTTTAATTAGAAAAATAATGCTTGTTTGTTGTAAAAATTCAAATACTACCAAATCACTTAAAATAAAAACTGTTACTCCCTGAAAAAAAACAAAACAAAAAAACAGCACACAGTTGGGACACTCCCCCCCAACATTAGCAAGGGGAGGAATAATTTAATGGTTTAAAAAGCAAGTGCAGAGGCTAAATTGCTCCTTCTCTGCCTGGACCAGCCCAAAAGTACACCTGGGAACTCATAATCTGTTGTTTTCTCCCGTTTGTAGTCTCTTCTCTCATTTTCTTAATAAACTACTGGCCTAACTAAACTGGCATGTTCTTAAATTCTTTTATGTAACATAGTCAAGAACCTAGAGGAAATCTGGTAACAGTGGGATCTTTTGATTAGATTCAGTCAAGAGCCATTGGATTAGATCACTTTAGTAGGGTGTGACCCAGGGTGGGTCTTAATCCTCTTACTGGAGTCCTTTATAAACGGAATACAGAGAGAAACAGAGAAAATGCCTCAGGAGCAGAGAGACATAGCCATGAGAGCAAGGGGCTGAGATCAATCAAACCCAGGAGAAAGAAAGCCAAAAGCCAAAGCAAGGAGAGCCCAAGAAGGGAGAGAAATCATCACCTGACAAAGCCTTGAATTGGGTCTATTTTCATGGCCAAAGAACTATAAACTTATAAATTAATTAATCCTCATTGTAAATGCCAACCCATTCGGCAGCTTTAAGCAAACTAGAGCACCCACTGAGAGCACAGGCCCCAAGGTCACACAGAGGTCAGGGGAGCCCAGAACTGCATCCAGACCCTACTCTAACCCAATCTCCTCCACAGACTGTTTGGGATCTGTCCATCTCCCGGAACCAGGCCCGCGACGCGGCTCAGTCAAGGCTTCGCTCTCACCCTAGTGAGCCCTGTTTGGCAGATGGGGAAACTGAGGCCCTCCAGCCCCCAGACCAAGCGCTGCCTGATGGGGTCTCTCTGTGAGCCTCACAGAATAAGCCCCTGCCTCACTTGCCACCTGCCCCGTGGCCCTGGGACCCTTCCAGCAGGGAGAGCACAGTAACCCCCGGGCATCCCCCAGGACATGGGGACTAGACCCAGAACATGGAATGGGCCACTGGCTCTGGCTGACCCTCACTCCAAAGCCAGCCAGTCCAGGGCAGACCCGTCCCATCACCCCAGCAGAGGGGCCAGGGGCAGCAGCTGGCTGAGAGCAGACAGGATTCTGAGATATGTTGAACTTTCCTGCACAAATAGAAACACCCTGGTGTCAGCTTCACTGGGGTTGGGGTTTGCTGTTATTGTAACAAAATTATATCCTACCCCACCCCCCACACACAGAATACCCACGTGTTACACAGATAGCACATATTCATACTTTTCGCTTCAAAGTGACTTTCAGAAATAATCTGGGCATTCCCCTATAATCCTAGAAAACTACATCAACTCAGACATCTAACCATCCTGATCTCACAGATATAGAGCCTAAAGAAAAAAAACACAAACACAGCCAAAGAGCCAGGGAAAATGTGGTGTCCCCGAAGGACCCAGAGGCACAAACCACAAACCAATGGCTGCACATTTTACAGTCTCTTATTTAAGGGGGGAAAAAAAAAGAGAAGAAAAAAGTAAGAAAGAAAAGAAGTCCCTTAGTCCATATTTATTCAAAGGGCTGGTACTTAACGGGCTTTACACTTTCGCTCGACATCAAAGCACCCCCTTCTCTCCCTACGTTTATTTTCTCCCTTACAAGTGGCGATAGTTGGGGGAAACATTCAGTGGCAGTAGTAGTCATATTTAAAAAAATGAAAAGGCAATCCCGACATCTGAAACTGGGTCTCCGTTGTCATAGCAACCTCACAGGCGATGGTGGTTTGTGTGTGTGTGTGTGTGTGTGTGTGTGTGTTTAGCACACACTCTGCTTTTTTCCCCTAGCCATCCTGTTGAAAAGAAATGGGGAGAGTGGAACGAAGGTAGGGGAAATCCGGAAACGAACCAGCTATCCTCAGAGGCAGCACACTATATCAACAGACACCAACATACTATATGTTATTGTTTAATGAACTATCCTGGGATGATTCTGTTCAAAAACCAGGGACCCCAGTTCCCCATGGCAAATAGGTGCTCAGCTGTCCCCTATCAGTTCAGACTCTGACGAGCGAAGGAAGGTGCATAGGGTATTTGAAATTACTCCTGGCTAATGAAACCACCCCTTCAATCCCTAAAGAAGGGTCCAGCCCAGCCCCAGTCCCTTGGAAAATAAGCAAACTTCTCCCTTGGCTTTCTACCCAAGGAAACCCAAGGAAAATGATACTCACACACAGACTTCCAAGCCATCTGAAACAAGGGAAAACATCACCACCGCTTCAAACCCCAATAGACCCACCCGCCTTCCCTTGGTTAGAAAGCCACTAAAAAGCAAACGAGAAAAAAAGGGGGGTGGGGGGAGCTGGTGCAGCTCAGTGGTTGAGCTCCTGCTTCCCATGTATGAGGTCCGAGGTTCAATACCCGTTACCAGCTTAAAAAAAAAAAAAAAAAAAAAAAAACCAAACAAGAAAGGCCAGGGGCTCCCCAAAGCACACACATGCTGAGGCAGGCGCAGAGCCATCCCAAAGCAGGGGTACCCATCAGACACACCTCCCGGCCAACTGCCGCCTGATGAGTTGCAGGAGTTCTGGGGACCTCTTTTTCAAGGAGCTGCCTCGGGTGTCAGGAGCAAGGCAGGGAAGCCGGTGGGCAGTTCTTCTCTTGGGGGTGCTGAGGCCGCTATGCCAAGGCAGGTCCACGGTGCCACGCCCAGGCAGCCCCCTTCGCTTCTCGTCTGCCCTCTGTTTCGGGGCTCGCTCACAGCTGCAGGCAAACACTGAGCCTTTGACAAAGCCAGCTTGCAGGGTGAGAGCCCATGAGGAGGGGCCAGCTGGTGCGCAGCCCGGGATGCCTCCCGACGGTCACCATGGCAACGCGGGAGGGGCAGGAGGGGCGGCACTGGGCTGGAGGCAAATCTGGGGGACATAGGGACAGGGTGGAGGCAGAGGACGTCCCTACAGCTTGCGGGGGGAGGCGGCAAGGAGGGAGAGTACTTAATACAATTAAGGAGATTCCTGTTCTTGACACCTCTGACTACACACAACCACGGCATCACACACATCTTATCACACACACATACCCTCATCACACACACACCCTCCATCTCACACACACACCCTCCATCTCTCACACACACACCCTCCATCTCTCACACACACGCCCCCATCTCTCACACACACACACCCTCCATCTCTCACACACACGCCCCCATCTCTCACATACACGCCCCCATCTCACACACACGCCCTCCATCTCACACACATGCTCCCCATCTCTCACACACATGCCCCCCATCTCTCACACACACGCCCCCCATCTCTCACACACATGCCCCCATCTCACATACACGCCCCCATCTCTCACACACACGCCCCCATCTCTCACACACAGGCCCCCCATCTCTCACACACACACGCTCCCCATCTCACACACACGCCCTCCATCTCTCTCACACACGCCCTCCATCTCTCACACACATGCCCCCCCATCTCCCACAC
>JAKSZT010053763.1:219697-275117 GCA_026826555.1 Tolypeutes matacus | reverse complement strand
CACACACAAGCCCCCCATCTCTCACACACACGCCCCCATCTCACACACACGCCCTCCATCTCACACACACACGCCCCCCATCTCTCACACACATGCCCCCCCATCTCCCACACACACGCCCCCCATCTCTCACACACACGCCCCCCATCTCACACACACGCCCTCCATCTCACACACACGCCCTCCATCTCACACACACGCCCTCCATCTCACACACACGCCCTCCATCTCTCACACACGCCCTCCATCTCACACACACGCCCTCCATCTCTCACACACATGCCCTCCATCACACATGCTCCTGCTCACAGCACTCCACCTCCACCCTCACCCCCTCTCCCAGCACCATCCTGTTATGCTGGTGAGGCTAATAAAAGCCTGCACTGATGAGCATGAATCTCCTCTAGGCACTGCTCTGAGGACCTGACCTGAATTTACTAGCTTGGTCCCTGCAGCAGACCTGAAAGGCAAGGAATTCTGTCACCCACAGCTTTGGGCAAGGAAACTGAGGCACCAGAGATAGATGTCTTCTTCATCCTGCCTGTAGTCAGAGGAGCCTGGAGAGCAGAAGCCCACGTTACCATTTTTTTTTTACTGGGAGTTCCTGGGGATCGAACCCGGGTCCCTCCATATGGGAGACGGACGCCCAACCATTTGAGCCACAACCGTCCCCCCAATTTTTAAAAATATTACAAAAGGTGACCTCAGTCCTGCAAAGACACAGCAGAGAGCAGCTGGCCCAGAGAGGAGGAAGTGGGCTGCTGAAGGGGGCAGGCACTGCTAGCCTGGCTGCTCCCACACCCGACAGGGAAGGGAACTAGGCTGAGCCATCGATTCCCAAGGCCCGATGCCCTGAGCTGGAAGCAGTGCTGTCTGACTCCCCCCAGGCATTGGCACTCTACACTCTGACAGAAGTTTGTCCATCCACTTGTCTATTCATCCAAACACCCAAGATTTCACTAAAACCTCACATCACATTTTCAGCTTTGAAAGGTACCAGGGAAAGGTCCAAAGATCCATAAATGCTAACTGTGGTTACCCTCAGTCAGGGAAGCAACCGGACAAAGCAGCAGATTTGAAACTTAGAAATTCTTCACTTATGATTCTCTGTCTGGTAACATTGCAATATTTTACAAAGAGAATGCACCATTATGTTACTTATGAAATTAAAAATAAATGCAATGAAGAGAAAGAATTAAAGGGAAAAATGATGGCATTTGTTTTGGGAGGTGCCTGGGTTCCAATCTCAGCACATACTTCCTATAGTGGTTTGAAACTGCATGTACCTCAGAAAATCATGTTCTTAAAGCTAACCTGTGGGGAAGTGGATGTGGCTCAAGCAATTGAGTGCCTTTTTCCCACATGAAAGATCCCAGGTTCGATCCTCCATGCGTCCCAAAAAAAAACAATCAAAAACAAACAAACAAACAAACAAAAAACAATAACAAGCAAACCAACAAAAAAACCTACTCAGGGGAGCCAAAGTGGCTCAGTGGTTGAGTACTGGCTTCCCCCACACAAGGTCCCAGGCTCAATCCCTGGCCCTGGTACCTCAAAAAAAATTTTTAAATTAAAAAAATAAAGCTAACCTGTGGGTGGGAACCTATTTAAGTCAGATCTTTTGATTAGGTTACTTCAGTTACTACGTGTCCCAGGGTGGGTCTTTTTTTTTTTTTTTTTTTTTTTAGATTTTATTTATTTATTCATTTATCCCCCCCCCCCGCTGCCCGTGCTCGCCGGGTCAGCCAACCAAACCGTGCGGGCGGGCTTGCCTTCACCAGGAGGCCCAGGGAACCGAACCCGGGGCCTCCCACATGGTAAACGGGAGCCCTACTGATCGAGCCACAGCCACCCCCCCAGGGTGGGTCTTAATCCTCTTTCTGTAATCCTTTATAAGAGAATGAAATTCAAAGAGAGAGAGAGGGAAAGAGAAAGCCAAGGAAGCAAGAAGCTGAAAGCAAGGAAACTCAGAAGAGAAGGGAGAGACAAGCAGACACCACCATGTGCCTTGCCATGTGGCAGAGGAGCCCAGGATCACTGGCAGCAAGTCTTTGATGATGCCTTGATTTGGACATTTTCACAGCCTCAAAACTGTAAGCTTGTAGGCTAATGAATTCCCATTGTTAAAAGTCGACCCATTTTATGGTGTCTGCTTTTGGCAGCAAAGCAAACTAGAACACTTCCCTTGCATGTTTTCCCCATCTGTGAAATGGAGATGTTACTAGTTCTCCTGCATAGCTGGAAACATTCGATGGAATACCAATGCACAAACACTTAAGATGCAGGGGCTACACATGGCAATTTCTAGTTAATGCCAGCTGGTACCATGATATTATTCTGGTATTTCCATGTGCTTTGTTTTAGCTTCATTTTTTTTCTCTTTAGAAGCATCTAATATATATATGGATGCTCATATGTGGGAAGCCGGCACTTAATCACTGAGCCACATCAGCTCCCCTGAGTTGGTTTTTGTTTGTTTGTTTTGCTTGTTCAAGAGAAGGCACTGGGAACCAAACCCAGAACCTCCCTTGTGGGAGGCAGGTGCTCAACCACTTGAGCCACACCTGCTCCCATCTAATATATCTTGAGATTTATGTACTGAAGGCTACAAATCTTGAATCATATTTAAGACAGAGACAGTGTTTTTAAATATCACAAATAGGTCTGGCATCTTGTTTCCATAGCTGGACAATTCTTAGATCTTGCTCATCAGCTGAACTATTCCTTTTTCAGAGACACAGATACCATACCTGAATTTTTCAATACCCTTGTTTTTTATTATTATTATTATTTATTATTATTATTAATACCCTTGTTTTTAACTGTTCTGGCTGGCTGGATCAAGGCAATGAATTTGATCCAAGTTCAATGTCATTTCCTCCAAGAATTCACTCATCTTTCTGGGCTTGAGATGCTGAACAAGCAACGCCTGGCCTTGTCCAAACCCTGCAGATATATTTTTCACCCCAAAATTTGGATTTCAACAAGAGACCCACTGTCCTGAAAAATGATGTTGACAGAGACCTCATCTTGTAACAGAAGCCTGATGTAACGCCCTTGATAAAAAAATTGGAGCCATTTTCTATTTCCCACCATTTGTCGACCTGAAGTCTCTTCTTTTTCTTCCCAAGGAGACTGTATTCTACATCCATGGGATTGAACTACCTCTGCAGGGTTTCTCTGGGGCCTTTTACAATAACTGTACGTCCCTTCAGTGTGACGTCGACATTTTCTGGAATGGTTTTCATCCTCAGAGTCGATGCAGCAAAGAGCCCATATGCTTTGCTCTTTAACTAGAATCTACTATATTCGTTGCTTCAGATTGTGCTTTTCTCACCACAACACATTGCAAACTTGCCCCTAGTATTAAATAGTCTCCCACAGCAATGTGAATCTTTCTGCTCCTTGTGCCAATTCCCTCAGGCTGAAGGAATCATGGGATTCCTTCCTGGCTACCAGATGCAGCTCTGTGCCCCTCCCGCCTGTGGCTTCTCCAACTATCGCCCCTTCAGCAGCTGACAGGGATGGAAATGGGTAGAAATAGGCAATTATGCAAATATCTCCCTCCTCTGGTGGGCACCTCGCTCCCCCTAGGCACTGAGCTGCAGACCCTCCCATAGCCCTTTTGGCTCTCTCATAACACACACGGCCATTTTACAAACTGGATGGAACCAGCTCTCCAAAGCCAGGTTTCCATGTACTGCCCCAAAGTTTGTGGACATAAAACCTTCCAGATTGCAGGGTTCTTTACAAATCCAAGGGACAGGGCCCTTCAAGCCACGTTCCTTCCTGCAGACCCATGTTTCTGCTTTGTTTTCATGACTCAGTGTCTCCTCGCCAGGGAAGGAGAGGGGCAACACAGCCCAGAGTCTTGGGTTCCAATCCCAGCCCCACCCTCATTAGCAACATCACCTAGGCAAGTCACATCATGTCTCTGTGACTCAGTCCCCACGTCCCAGGGGGACAGGTAAGCAGAGTGCTGACCCAGGCTAGCTGGGGAGGCAATCACCACTTGGTATGAAGCATCAGGGACATGTCCTCTGAGGACAGGGGGTCAAGCACAGACGCACACAGTGGGGAAGGGGTTCTCAGCACCATGTACAACAATGAATGGAGCAGCACACAGTAAGTATCATGCTATCCCTACTCCTCAGGACAGCTCCCACTTAGTGGCTCTAAGCGTGTCCCGAGCTGGCCTCCACTGTGCTCTGGAAATCCATGCAAATAAAAATCATACACTTGTGGTCTAGGAAAAATGCCTTTGTTTCACTAAACGCTCTTTTGGTCCCAAATTGCTGAGGCATGAACCATTATGTGCCATTAAAATAAGTCTGACAGTTATGCAGCAATGTGGGAGACAAAGAAGGCAGTGATTACCACTTTGTAAAAAAATTTTTTTTTAGCTAAAGAGAGGGGGACAGAGTGTATGAAGGGTGGGATTGTGGGTGGAGGCTCTTTTTCTTTTTCTCTTAATTCTACTTTCTTGTTGTTGGGATGGAAAAATGTATAATGAACAAAAACGAGGAAACAAGGGAATGTACTTGGTTTTCGGAGCATCCACTCTAGTCCAGACACTTTTTGGAGGTGACCTCCTCAGTAGCCTTCATCATTATGCCAAGGGCCCCCAGCAAGGAAGCGGCTGAGCCAAGAGCCCAAATCTAGATCTTTTCAACCTAAAGCTAACTTCAGGCCAACTCCCAAAGAAATATTTCATGACTCTTGTTGGTGGGTGGGGGAGCTCCCACTGCAGCATTTCCAGGATTCCACCCCAAATCTGCTGCACTTCATCTCTGCCCCACTAGGAAACCCTACACAACTCACCCCCAAGGGCTTCAACCCACCGTTGGCGTCTCGGTCCAAAAACCTCAGCAAAGGGAAGCGGCTGTGACTCAATCAGTAGGGCTCCCGTTTACCATATGGGAGGCCCCGGGTTCGGTTCCCGGGGCCTCCTGGTGAAGGCAGGCCCGCCCGCACGGCGTGGTTAGCTGACCCAGTGAGCACAAGCAGCAAGGGGGGGATAAATGAATAAATAAATAAAATCTTTAAAAAAAAAAACAAAAACAAAAAACCTCAGCAAAGAAAACCAGTGTTCTTTCCTGGAAGTCTGCAGATGTGTGCATCTTTCCATGGCAAGCAGAAAAATGGCAGAAACATTCTCATTTCAAACACCAGCCTCCTCGGTTTAAAAATAACCAAGCCACCGGCCAAGCCGACGGGATTTTCTTTTGTTCCCAACTAGCGCGAAAGTCAGAAGTGGCCTTATCCTCAGAAAGCTGGACAGGCTTTCATTTCTTTGCAGTGTTTGTCCATGCGTTTTTGACATTTCGATAGGAGAAGCACAATTAACTTCCTGCCACCGCCCTGCCTGGCACTCACTTCTACAATGCCACCTCACTTACACCCACTTACACCCCCACACATACACCTCTCAGCTTTGACCCTGGTGGGGAAAAAATGGGTGACTGCACCGACTTCTCCCAAACTTCCATCCCTTAGCCTAATGCATTGGGAACATGGTGAATATTCCTTAGCAAAACGCCCCTTAGCATCCAGGCATGTGGCCATGAGGCTCACCAGCCATCACCACATGCTCTGTTGTCAGACCTCTCAGGGCCAACCCACCCCAGAAAAAATCAGCAACTTTCTTCAGAAAGGCTGAACTGGTCCACAAGGCTACAAAACAGACTGGCTATTACGAGGCAGATGGAACTCAGCCTCAAAAGAGAATTTTTAAATGGATGTTGGTGATGGTTGTGCAATGTTGTGAATGCAATTGACACCACAGAATTGTACACTTGAAAGGTGTTAAAATGGGAAATTTTGAGTTACATGTGTTGTTACAATAAACTATTATTTAATTTACATTTAATATATAATAACTATTTATTAAATATCTATATGCCGAATAGGTGACGGCAGTCATTTTTGAACACTTCATCTGTGCCAGGCCCTTCCATCATGATATCATTTACTCCCAGTGAGGTGGGCATTAGTAATTCTATCTGATCGATAAAGAAACAGGGTTGGAGAAGGGAGTGGCTCACCCAAAGGCCACCCATCTGACCAGAACTGGAGCCCCCCGGGTCTGATCACCCTTCTGGTACGCATCTGTCAGCACTGTTAGTTAAAGGCTTAGCCCCACTCGGTAGGAGGGAGTGGAGAGTGTCCCCTGACCACAGCAGCTCCAGGCTCTCCTTCTCAGATGCCAGGTCTCATCAACCTCCGCAAAGACCCTGTGGACTCCAGAATCAGCCCACTTGGCTGCCGTGGTGGCTCCCACCTCCCCATCGTCCAGATGGTCAAGTGTGCGGGGGAGTGTACACGGATGTACACACACTCGCACATGCACATCCACACTCCTACCTGTGCCCCCACATTCCGTCATGACAAAGTTGGGGTACTCCAAAGCAATGTAACTTGAAAACCAAGGGACCAAAAAATGTGCCTGATTTAGGCATTGAAGACAGCTGTGGACAGAACAGAGGAAGCATCCTGGCCGCCAGTAGCTGCAGCCCCAACAAAGCAGGACAGACGGACACTAGGACAGTTCTGGTTGTAAGCAGCCCTGAAGGCAAGCTGGGTCTCCCCGCACAGCTCTCGCAACGGCTGGTGCCTCCAGCTTCCGCCTGGATGCTTGGCTCAAAGGCAAGTGCACTAACTCCGGGCAGATGTGGGCTCACCTCCTTGCAGGTGGGAACCCTTTTTCCCCCAGCAGGCCCAATCCCCGCCACCTATCCAAGTCCCCCGAGTCTGAAGGCATCCTCTTCAATCTTGACCCAGGCTCCTCCTTTGCAAGTCCCAAGTTTCATGGCTTCATCAGGGCTCTTGAGTGACAGCAGCTCCCTGGGGGTGCTGGCGAAGGGCATCATCATAGAGGCTGCCCAGGCCCAGGTGAAAGGGGTGCGTTATATTTGCCGGGGATGGTGAGCCCTGCCGAGCCCTCATTCATAATGTGGAAAAAACAGGCTTTACACCGGGCATTGCTCTAGAAAAGAGGCTCACTGAGAACACCTCACAGGCCTTTGGTGAGAATCAAGTGAGCTCACATCTGTGTGGTGCCCAGCACAGAGCCAGCCCAGGACGCTTCCTTCCCAGCCCTTCCTCCAACCCCACAGGTGCAAGCTCCAGGTCCTGGCTCTGCCTTCAGCTCCAGCTCTCCCAGGTGACTCATGAGCAGAACGTCAGATATGATCATTACCCATCTGGGCAAACCCAAGACAGCTGAAACACATGGACTCAGGCTGTTGCCATCGGCCAAGAGGAGGCTCCTTGCTTATGGCTGTTTATATGTTTTCGTCTATATACAGAAATGAGGTTATGAGAACAGCACTGACTGTGCTGGCATTCTGGGAAAAGGGTTTAAAACCCATGCCATGGGAGCGGATGTGGCTCAGTCCGTTGGGCACTTCCCCTCTCAAGTGGGAGGTCCTGGGTTCAGTTCCCAGTTCCTCCTGGAGAAGGCAAGCAAACAATAAGCAGACAGATGAGTGAACCATCTGGGAGAAGGGGGAATAAATAAAGTAAATTTTTAAAAAAACAAATTCTTTAGGGAAAAAAAAGGGAATGCAGTTTTAGGGAGGGGAGGTGGCTCAAGCAATTAGTCACCTCCCTCCCACATCAGAGTCCTGGGTTCGGCTCCTGATGCCTCCTAAAGAAACAAGAAAGACGATCAGACACAGTAAGCGAAAAACAAGAGGGTGGGGAGAAAAAAATAAAATCCATGCCAGGACACTTCCAGGAAGATGGCGGATTAGAAAGACATGGGACTCTATTCTCTCCCAGAAAAATAGCTAGAGGACGGCCAGAAATGGCCTGGAAAAAAATGTTCCAGGGTTTAGGACAGGAGGGGAAGGAAGGATACCACCTGAAGAGAGAGGGGCAAAGGAAAAGAATCTCAATGGAAAGACTGGGTAGAAGCTGCAGCTGCAGCTGCCAGCATCTTCCCCCTACCCTGTGAGCAGACAGCTTTAAATTCTCCAGCCTCTGGTCAGCAGCTACAGACAGAAGGAGCAGCAGGGGTCCACCTCCCCAGAAAATGGGAAAGAAAGTGATACAGCCTAAGGCGGATTCAGCTTTTGGCCAACAGATTTGGTCTGCTGTGTCCCACAAGACTTTCCAGGCTGGGTGGGGCTGCGTCATTGTTGCCTTGGGAGCCGTCAGGGGACTAAAGAGATCTGAACATCTCAATCACCCTCCCTACTGACCAGGACTGGTTGTTGAGGATACAAAGGGGAGTGGAATTATTTCCTACTTGGGAAAAGGGAGGGGGCTACCAGCAAAGATTGGAGAATTGCCTCTGAAAAAGTTTGGTTGGCAAGGCTCTGAATAGCCCTGAGGCAGGAACCTCTGTAACACTGTTGGGATCTGTGTTGCAGCAAACACATTCCCACCAGGCTTTGAACTGAGAGGGCTGCCAAGGAGCATCATCTCCTGGCAGACAGAGGAAGTGCATGTGAGGAAATTAAAAGCAAATGAGGGTCGGATGTGGCTCAACTGGTTGGGCGTCCGTCTCCCATATGGAGGGACCCAGGTTCGATCCCTGGGACCTCCCGGTAAAAAAAAAAAAAAAGCAAATGAGAGGCTTTTTCTGGCCTTTACAGCCTCCCCAAGGCCCTTGGAAGTGGGTCTGCAACCCATTACTGGGTCCATGCCCAGCTCTGAGCAACTAACAGGGACAATCCTAAAGACCCAGATCAGGTTGAACCAAGAATCAGAGAACAGCAATTACAACCTCCCACCATGAAATCCCTAAGAAAGAGAGAGAAATTGAGGATCTGAGTAATCTCACCATCCTAATCTGATGCCTAGATTTAAGCAAAAAATTACAAGCTATACTAAGAAAATGGTATGGCCCAAGCAAAGGAATATATCAAAGCTGCAGATGACACACAGGATTTGAGACAACTAATCAACAAAATTCATACAAATTTCCAAAATAATAAATCAAATTAATGAGTTGAAAGACAATATGGCTAGATAAAGAACATCAAGAAGACACTGAGTGAGCACAAAGAAGAATTTGAAAACCTGAATAGAAAAATAACAGATTTCTTGGGAGTGAAAGATACAATAGGTGAGATCAAAAACACATTAGAGAAGAGCAGAGATAGCTCAAGCAGTTGAGCACCTGCCTCCCACAAGGAAGTTCTGGGTTCGGTTCCTGGTGCCTCCTAAAAACACAAAAACAAACAAGCAAAACAAACAGAAAAACCAACTCAGAGAAGCCGATGTGGCTCAGTGGCTGAGCACCAGCTTCCCACATATGAGGTCCCAGGTTCAATCTCCAGCCCCTGGTACCTCAAAAAAAAAAAAAGAAAGAAAAAAGAAAAAAACACATTAAATGGGAGCAAGGGTAGCTCAGTGGTTTGAGTGCCTGCTTCTCATGTATGAGGTCATGGATTCATTCCCTGGTACCTCCAAAAAAAAGTAAAATAAAATAAAAAACATTAGTGGGAGCGGATGTGGCTCAAGCTGTTGAGTGCCTGCTTCCCACATGGGAGGTCCCAAGTTCGGTTCTCGGTGCCCCCAAAAAAACAAGCAACAAGTAAACAAACAGAAAAAAAACAACTCAGGGGAGCCCATGTGGCTCAGTGGTTGAGCACTGGCTTCCCACATCTGAGGTTCCAGGTTCAATCCCCAGCTCTGGTACCTCAAAAAAAATTAATAAAAATATCTTTATGACTACTGATAATGGAAGAAAATGCAAATAAATAAAAACCGAAATGAAAGGGGGGAAGTTACTACTGACCCCACAGAAATAAAAAGGATTATAAGAGGATATTATGAGAAACTGTATGCCAACAAACTAGATAGCCTAGATGAAATGGACATATTCCTAGAAACCACACAACCTACACTGGTTCTACAAGAAATATAAGAACTTAACATAATCACATTTAAAGAGAATGAATCAGTCATCAAAAATTTCCCAAGAAATCTATAATTTTTTTTTTTTTTGTTTTCTTCTTTTGTTTCCCCCTATATTTTTTAGGTAACATTTATGTAATATAAAGTATCTTTAAAAAATAAAGATAAAAAATATATTTAAAAAAATATATGCTAGTAAGAGGATTAAGACCCACACTGGGGGAAGCGGATGTGGCTCAATCGATAGGGCTCCCGTTTACCATATGGGAGGCCCTGGGTTCGATTCCCGGGGCCTCCTGGTGAAGGCAAGCCAGCCCATGCGGTGTGGTGAGCTGACGCAGCAAGATGATGCAACAAAGGGAGACAAGTAGACACAGAAAAACGCACAGCAAATGGACACAGCGAGCACAAGCAGCAAGGGGGGATAAATAAAATAAATAAATAAAATCTTTAAAAAAAAAAAAAAAAAAAAAGACCCACACTGGGCCATGCCTTACTGAAGTAACCTAACAAAAGGCCCAATTTACAATAGGTTTATACCCACAGGAATGAATTAACTTTAAGAACATAATTTTCTGAGATCCATCCAGCTTCAAACTGTAACATCTCCAGTACCTGTGAATGTGATTTGATTTAGAAATAGGATCTTTGCATATGTAATTAGTTAAGATGGGGTCATATTGGATTAGAGTGGGCCCTAACCCAATATGACTGGGGTCCCTGTAAGAAGAGGGGAAATTGGACACAGACATACAGAGGGAAGAGGGTCATGAGAAGATGGAATAAGAAATTAGAATTACAGATTTACAAGCTGAGGGACACCAATAACTTCTGAACTCCACCAGAAGCTAAGAAAGAGACATGGAACAAATTCTTCCTTAGAACCTCAGAGGGAGCATGGCCCAGGCAATGTCTTAATTTCAAACATCTGGCTTTCATAATTGCAAGAGAATACATTTCTATTGTTTCTTTTTCAAATTTCCCAACAGTAAAATCCATGCCAGCTTTCCCTTGAAAAATAGCATATAGCAAAGTCTCTATTTTGTAAACTTCTTTCACCAAGCAAAGACAACCATCTGGGGACCTAGAAGCCCAGACAAGACCACTGTCTTGGCTTCCTCTTAGCTTTAGTGGCAAGATTTGGAGCCCCAAATCTTCCAGGAACAGCTACCAACTCTCCTTGCCACACCCTCACCTGGGTCCCTCAGGGACACATCGATGTTGACCCCAAGGCCAGAAGGAGAGACCATCAGAACAGTCCCTTACACTGTGTGAGCTCTCACCACCCCAGACCTTGTCCTGAGCCTTCACATGTCCTGCACAGGGATTCTGTGGGGGACTGCTGTTGTCACCCTCGCACATATAAGGAGGCCATGACAGTGCCAAGATTGTGCCCCCATCACAACTCAGGCTCTGTTCCACTCCATCCTTGGACCCTGAATGCTTCCAATGTTATGACCCTCACTGCACGCATCCAGGGCAGGCTCAAGTTTCCATAAGAGGGAATTCACCCCTGGAGAGGTTTGTGTTTCTCCATCACAGCCAGCACTGTGCAGGAAGGTCAGGGTCCAGGGCCCTCCCGCAGCACCCAGCCACCTTCCCTGGGTGCAAGTCCTGACCAGCAGACTCCTGCCTGCCAGAAAGAATGGGTCACGGCACCATGGGCCACCCTGCGCCTTGCACATGAAGCACTCAGGAAGCACTGACCGAGAGACTGAGAAGTTCAATGGGTTCTAATTACCACAGCAACAGAAACAGATTTCATGGGCTGAGCAGCCACTATTCCTTTACCTCACAATGACCCCAAGGATAGGCCCTATTTTATCTGGTTTTCACATATAAGAAACTGAGGTGTGGAGAAGTCAGCAGACTCAACATACTCCACCTTCCAAATATAGCCCACGCCCATTCCTTTTGCAAGTGTCCTTGTTCTCAGGAAATGTGCATGAAAGTGCTGTGTTTGAGGAGTATGATGTATGCAATCTACTCGCAAATGTTTAGACTATAGGTAGACAGATGGGCAGACAGACAGACAGATAAAATAACATAACAAATGTGGCAAAATGCAAATAATTGGTAAATCTGGGTGGGGGGTACATTTGAATCCTATGTATTGTTTTTGTACTATTTTTGCAACTTTCCTGTAAGTTTGAAATTATTTCAAAATAAAAAGTTTTGTTTTTTTAAAAATTGGTCTTGTATACATGAGGCTTTATTATACTAAATCTATATATGTCCCACATCCAGCTCCTTCTACCCACCTCTGAAACCACCACTCTGGTCCAAGCCCCCATCATCTCTCAGCTTATCATACTCACTTCCTAACTGGCCTCCCTGCCTCCACCCTCATCCCAACAGCCCACTCCCCAAGTTGTAGCAAGAGGGGCCTGTGAATTCACATCCAGCCTGCCCCTCCTCTGCTCACAACCTTCCATGGCTCCAACTCTTTCAGAGAAAAGCCCAAGTCCTCATAGCAGCAGCTCTGAGGCCCCACAAGTAGGCCAAGCTGCTTCTCCTCCCTCACTTGCTAATGCTTTCCACCCTTCCTCAGCGCCACCCCCACCCGCTCCAGACCTTGTGCTGCCCTTCAGCTGCTCCTTTGGCCTGAAATGTCTTTCCTGTACAAAGCAGTGCCTCACCTCCTTCAGATCTGACCTTTTTAAAAAAATCACAACCCACACCCCAGAATTCTCCATCCATTCCATGCTATGTTATTATTATTTTGTAGGATAATATGACATAACATTTCCCATTTTAACCACTTTCAAGTATACAATTCAGTGGTGCTAATTACATTCAGAATGTTGTGTCACCATCACCACCATCCATTAACAAAAGTTTTCCATCACCTCAAACAGAAACTCCACACCAATTACTCATTTACTCCCACTTCCCCAACCCTGGTACCCTGTAATCTTCTTTCTGTCTTTATGAGTTTGCATATTGTAGTTATTTCAAATAAGTAAGATCATACAGTATTTTTCCTTTTGTGTCTGGCTTGTTTCACTCAACATTATGTCTTCAAGGTTCATTCATATTGCAGTAGAAGAACTTCCCCATCATTTCTGAAGAATGAGCCAGATCACCATGGAATAGAGCCAGACATGCAAGCCAAGGAAACCCAAAGATTTGGTAAGTCAGCACCATTATGCTACAGACTCCAGGAGAAAGCATGGCCTATCAAGACCTTGGCTTTGGACTTCTAGCCTCCGAAACTGTGAACCAATAAATTCCCATTGTTGAAACCAAACTTTTGTGGTATCTGTCATAGCAACCCTATAAACTAAGACATGGAGGTTCACTGTGAAGCATGACAAGGTGTGCTGAACCACTGCGGAGGGATGGGGTAAGGGGAGGAGCTTTTCACTGTGTCCTTCTGCACCTTTTAAATTTTGTACTATGTGCAAGCGTTGCCTATTCAGGAAATTTGCATTAAAAATTGAAGGACAAAAAATAAGATAATGTGATGTTGCTGTTCACTGTGTGACCTGAATTAATCAGCCTTGAATGCACTGAATCCTCCTGAGTCCTCTGACATCTCTGGTTAAATAAATATGGGGCCTGTCATTCCAAAAAATGTCAGACACCTGACTCTAAATTACGTCCCTTTGATCCACAGTTTTAGGCCATTACAGGGACAGAAAAGAAGGCAAAAGGGAAGTGGGTAGAACAAGAGAAAAAGAAGAAAGGGTGGATATTTTAAGGTTCTATAAGACAAAAGAGAACCACAAAATGGAGGACTCTTCCTCCCCAACCAAAACAAACAAACACATACATAAACAAGTAAACTTTGCCAGGAAATACATTAATATTATACACCATAGTAATGAATTTAAGGGAAAAATCATGTGGTTATCTCCATAGACACTAAGAAAACCTTTGATAAAATTCAACACCCATTCATTCATGATAAAAACCCTCCAGGGGGGTCGGATGTAGCTCAACTGGTTGGGCGTCCGTCTCCCATATGGAGGGACCCGGGTTCGATCCCCCGGACCTCCCGGTAAAAAAAAAAAAAAAAAAAAAAACCCTCCAGGAAATAGGAATTGGGGCTACTTTCTAAACATGATACCTAGGCCGTAGACCTAGTATTTTATTTAATGGACCCACACTAGAGGCATTTCCTCCAAAATCAGGAATGAGGCAAGGATGCCATTCTCTCTACTACTATTCAACAGTGTACTAGAGGTATTAGCCAATCCGATTAAACAAGAGAAATCAATGAGAGGTATGAGAATGGGTAAAGAAAACCCCAGAGAGGGAAGCGGCTGTGGCTCAATCAGTGGGGCTCCCGTTTACCATGTGGGAGGCCCTGGGTTCGGTTCCCGGGGCCTCCTGGTGAAGGCGGGCCCGCCCACACGGCGTGGTTGGCTGACCCAGCGAGCACAAGCACCAAGGGGGGGATAAATGAATAAATAAAATCTTTAAAAAAAAAGAAAACCCCAGAGAGTGAATGAAAAGACCAACTCAGAGTATAAAAGACTTCAATGAATAGCAGGATACAAAATTAACATACATAAATCAATAGCCTTCATATACACAAACTATAACCATTTAGAGGACAAAATGGTAGAGAAAAGACAATGTATAGTAGCAATGAAGGAAATTAAACACTTGGGAATAAATTTAATAAGAAATGTGCAAATTCGATACAAAGGCAATTTTTAAATACTCCTGGAAAACATCAAAGAATAGAACAAACAGAAAGACATCTCTGTGCTTGGACAGGATGACTCAACATTATAAAGATGTAAGTTCTCCCTAAGTTATCTTATAGATTCAAAGTAAGCCCAATAAAAATAACAACAAGCTGTTTTATGGACTTGGGCAAGTTGACAATAAAGTTCATATGGAGAAACAAACATGCAAAAATAGCAAGGAAAACATTGAAAAAGAAAAACTTCAAGAGGAGACTAGCCTTACAAGACATTACAATATATTTTAAAGCCTCTATAATTGAAACAGTGTGGTACTGGTGCATGAATAGACAAACAGACCAGTGGAATAGAACAGAAATTTCAGAGTTAGATACAAATAGATATGGAAATTTAGTATAAGACAAAAGCAGGATCTCAAATCACTGAAGTAAAAATAAATGATGCTGGGAAAAATGGATAGGCATTTGGCAAAAGATGAAATTAGATCTATATCTTACATCATGCACAAGAATAAATTCCAAATAGACTAGGATCTAAATGTAAAAACATAAGTCATAGAAGAACTAACTTTCAAACAAAACAAAACAAAACATGGGTGAATTCCTCTTCAACCTGGGTATAGGAGAAAGACTTTCTAACAATGACACAAAATTTGGAGGCAATAAAAAGAAAGAGTGATACTTTGATTACATAATTTTTAAAAATTTGCATGACAAGAATACCAAACAAAGTGAAAAGACAACTTACAGGAGGAAAATAATCACCACATATACCACAAACAAATAGCTAATCTCCCTAATATAAAAAGAACTCCGAAAACCTTGAGGGGCTGAGGACCAAAAACCCTGTAGAAAAAAATGGAAAAAAGACTTGAACTTACAATTCACAGAAAAAAAAGAAAAAAAGAAAGAACCCATTGGTACTGGATTAGACTCATTGGTACCAGTATAATCTCATGGCTTTTAATATATATGCAGATACATACAGAAATATAGACATGGGCATGGGTTATTATATATACATATATTTTCTAGCTTTGTCCACTGAGAACATGTTTAGAAGCAATGATACCCCAATAACAATGAGCACCCCTAGTGCCCAGATGTTGATCTCTAAACACTATTCTCCAATATAAGGAACCAGGACTCCTAGGGGAAGTGGTTGATTTCAGGGATAAGGCAGGGAAAATTCAAGATGAGCCTGGGACATCTTGTCATGCCAGGAATTAAGGAAATACTCAAAAAAAAAAAAAAAAAAAGAAAAGAAAAAAGGGGAGATAGGAGCTTATCAAAAGAATACAGTGATACCAATTAATGTGGGGGTTCTCTGCCAGATATGCACAGAAGAACCAATTATGTGACACCGGAGTTCCAAAGAGAGAAAGAGTTTATTGCTGAATGCAAAGCAAGGAGATCAAAAGACCTATTGGTCATAAATCTCCCTCCCCAACTGGAGAAGTTTTATAGCATTCAAACAAAGGCAGGCAGGCTCAGGATGATAATGAGGTTAGAGACAAACATTCCACTTCAGGGTTGGAAAATAAGATAAGGAGATACAAGTGGGGATAGTAATGAATTGTCTCGTCTCTGTCCAGTTACCGGGTCAAGTCATGCAGTTTCAAAATATAGCAACGGCATTAAAGAAATAAGGCAGGGAGCGGATGTAGCTCAGTGGTTGAGCGCGTGTGTCCCATGTACAAGGTCCTGGGTTCAATCCCAGTACCTCCTATTTAAAAAAAGAAAGAAAGAAAGAAACAAGGCATGTGGGTTATAGTCCAGTGATTTACAACAGTTACAGATATCTGCTTCTGGCTACTTCAAAAGACTAACATGCATCGAGATTATAATTCAGTCAGTTATCACAGTCATTGGTATTTTCTTTGGCCTACACTGCAAAATATCAGGTTAGCAATAGCTTAAAATATAAGTCAGTGAGTTAAAATACATCTGTTAAGTTTTCAGTTACAACAGATCCATCCTGAGGAAGATCCTAGTTGCCAAAGCTGGAAGAAATTAGGCAACAAAAGAAATGATAGAATTAGAATAAAATAAATATCCACAAGCCCATGCTGATATAAATAACTGAAGAAAGAAAGAAATGCAGGGAGAAGGAACAGCTCTTCCTCCCAGAAGAATTCTATTTAGTAAATATAGACAGAAAGAAGAAATAGAGAACCATCATTAGGCAACACCGCAGCAATGAAGGCTGCCAACAAGATCCACTAACAGATGCTAAAATTAGTGGAAGGAAAGTACAGGAGAAACAAGATTTGCATAGTGTAGTGGTTTGAAGGCTGTTCTTAAATTTAATCCCTTCCTGTGGATGTGAATCCATTTTAAGTAGGAGCTTTAGATGAGGTTACTTCAGTTAATCAGAATGAGTCTTAATCCTATTACTGGAGTCCTTTATAAGAGAATGGAGTTCAGACAGGGAGAGAGAAAACCATAGAGGGAGCAGCCAGAAACTGAATATCAACAGAACCTAGAAGAGAAGAGAAACCAGGAGATGCTGCCATGAGCCTTGCCATGTGACAAGTTAAGGACCAAGACTGCTGGCAGCCAGCCCCAGAGCATTAGTCTTCAGGGAGAAAGCTTCACCTCGATGATGACTTGATTTGGACTTTTATTCCCTTTTCTTTTTCATGTTTTTTGTTTGTTTGTTTTTTAAATTTAAATTTATTTATTTATTTATTTTTGCTTTCCTTTGTTTATTTTCTTGGACTTTGTTTTTTCCTAACCTCAAAACTATGAGGCAGAAGAGCAGATGTGGCTCAAGCGGTTGAGGGCCTGCTTCCCTCATGCGAGGTCCCGGTTCTGTTCCCAGTGCCTTCTAAAAACAAAAACAAACAACAAGCAAACAGGTGATAAAACCAAGTCAGGGGAGCCAATGTGGCTCAGTGGTTGAGCGCCAGCTTCCCACACACAAGGTGCTGGGTTCAATCCCCAGCCCAGTACCTCAAAAAACAAACAAAACAAACAACAACAACAAAAACTATGAGAATAAATTTCCATGTTTTAACATGACCCATTTCATGGTACCTGCTTGAGGAGACAAAGAAACTAAAACAGTTTCTCCCCAGACATTTAACAACCACAAAGGGTGAGATAGTAACTTTATAGAGGAGAAAGAAACCAAGTGACCTACCAGTAATAAGACACGTCTATGTCATGGGTCCTATGACATAATGCACTAAGGAGGACACAACGTGACTTTTATGGTATTCTTGTCAAAAACGCAGAGCCTGGGCTCGGGCTGCACCGTGAGAGGGAATGCAGCCGCGCGGGGTTTTTTCTCTTCGGCCTAATCACGTGATACAACGGACCGAAGGGGGATCGTGGATTGAAGGAGGTGTGCATGGAAGCGAGCTACACGGGAATCATGGCTTCTGCTGCAGAAATTAAGCAGCAGCAACATTTGTGGTGGCAAATAAGCCAGCTCCACTTCCTGTTGCACCTAAACCCCACATTGTGATTTCTAGAGTTCCACAGTCAACAAAGAAAATCAAGCTGGCAACAGCCCCAAAACCAAGAGTTCTGAGGGTTTCCCCTGTTCAAGACATCAGGCAATCGCCACCAGAAAAAACATTGTGAACCTGGAAGAGCATAAACTGGAATCACCTGAAAACACTGGAATTACCTGAAAACACTGACAACTTTAATTGCAAAAATGTAGGAAACCAGAGCAGTGATTGTATCTTTACAAAGTGTTCCGGCAATTCCGAGTGTATCCATAAGCTTGGGAATAGAGGGAATTGGTGTGTAAAGCAGCCCGTTTTACAGCCCTTAGAAATGCATGAAAATTTAGAAAACAGTCAAATTGATAAGTCCTCTTCAAATATAAAAACTAGGAATAAATGTGATTCTGATGGTGTAAAGGGATACACCTCAAAATGCAAAAGGAATCTACAGTAAAAGAGACAGAGTGGAGTAGTCTTCAAGGCAAGCTTCATAGAAGAGAAGCTCAAAGATGTTTTGACTCAACGAAGGTCACCTTTTAGTTCACCACATAAGCAGAGACCCGCAGACACCCTTGAAAGGAACGGTGGCTGGAATTCCAAAATGCAATTCAGAATTGAATTTGTGGATTTGCCATCATCTTTGTCCAGCTCTGAGAAAGTTCCAGATCCTCACCACCACCTCCTAGTGATGAATTTCAAAATGTTGGAACTTGTCAGGACGGCTGTGGAAAAAGCAGTAGTTGCCTTCGTTCATCCAAACAACAAGGGGATTGGTAAAAGGAGGACTTTTATATCTCCAGATTGAGTTAGTACGAAATCAGAAGTGAAAGACCTTGATCCTTTAGAAATTTACTTAGTACCGTATGCCAGAAAAAAATTCCCAACTCCCAAGCCCAGAAAGACATGCACTGCTTGTCTGTTACACCAAAAGGATATAGACACTGGGGAGCAGTTGTAGCTCAGTGGTTAACACCTGCTTCCCATGTATGAGGTCCTGGGTTCAATCCCAGGTACATCCTAAAAAAAAAATTTTTTTTACATATATATATATAGACACTCCTAGTGAAAGTACTGAAGAACCAGAGACAATTTGAAAAATAAAATAAGTGCTGCTTATCAGAATGTTTTATATAGCCAGGAACAGGTAGATAAAGTGAAGCAAGGAAATAAAAGTAAACTGAATGTGGACTCCAACATGACACACAAGACTTGGTCAATTCACGGAAAACTGTGTGCCATGAACCTTTATCCTTTGAAAAAACAGCACCTCCCTTAGATGATGACTCTAGTTTGAATTCTGGCAGCAAGAGGCTCTAGAATGCCACTTGCTATGGACAAAGGGGACAGTTTGATAAGATGCAGTACTCTATGAGCCTGCCTAAGTGGCTCAAATTAACTTGCAAGGAACATTTGCCTACTGCCTGTAACTTGGGGGTGTCTGCCCCTCAAATTCAAAAGGAAAATACAGTAAAAGATGAAAGCTCCTCAATAATTGTCCCCCCAAAACCTCAAAGACACAGCTTGCTTGTTTCAGGAGTGCTTTAAAAAACCGCCTCAGAGGAGTCTGTGGAGAAAAGTTCTTAACCCTCAAATGAAGAAAAGATTTCAGAGAAGTGTCTAGAAAGAGAACACCCTTGGCATTTGTGTGCCAAAATCCATGGTATGTCATCCTCCTTTGTTTTTGTTTTTGTTTTTAAGATTTATTTCTTATTTATTTATTTATCCCCCCCTTGCTGCTTTTGTTCGCTGTGTCCACTTGCTTTGCATTTTTTCTGTGTCTGCTTGTCTCCTTCTGTTGCATCATCTTGCTGCGCCAGCTCACTGCACCACGCGGGCCGGCTTGCCTTCAACAGGAGGCCCTGGGAATGGAACCCAGGGCCTTCCATATGGTAAACCAATTGAGCCACAGCTGCTTCCCTGTCATTCTCCTTTGATATGCCTAAACAGGCTTCAGAAAAGGCAGTGTGGAAATTACCTCATCCTGTTTTACCCTTTTCAGGAAACCCAGAATCCTTAAAATCTGTCACCATATTCTCAAATAGTGAGACCTCAACTGCCCCAACCAAACCTGGAGCAAAATCATTATCTGCTATGGATGTGGAAAAGAGCATGAAGCCTTGCAAATACTCTCAAAAGAAACGCTCTTTGAAGAAGTTGCTCAACATGAAACTGTCCACCTATTTCATGAAGAGGGACTTTCAGAAATTCTGGTCCAAGAATAGCCAACTTGAAGGCATGGCCATAGGCAGCCTCTCGGGTAGGGATCAGAAAGCGATTGAAAGTGATTGGCCTGGCTTTGCTGGTAGGAGAAGATAAGTACAGTGGTAAGTCAGTACTGGCCATCAATTGGTTGGAGGTGTGATGAATACTAAAACCAACGAGTAGGGAAGCGGCTGTGGCTCAATCAGTAGGGCTCCCGTTTACCATGTGGGGGGCCCCGGGTTCGGTTCCTGGGGCCTCCTGGTGAGGGCAGGCCCGCCCGCACGGCGTGGTTGGCTGGCCCGGCGAGCGCAGGCAGCGGGGGGGGGATAAATGAATAAATAAATAAAATCTTTAAAAAAAAAAAAAAAAATAAAAATAAAATAAAATAAAACCGAGTACCAAGCAAATTTTTCCCATAAAGAATAATGGAAATAAATTTAATGCATTCTCAAACCAAAGAAAATACACCATTTTTAAGGCAATATGTAAAAAGATAGGATTGTATGTCATTCTTTACATGAGAAATAAACCTAAAAATTAATAAATACTTAGATTAAATAAAATAAAAGCTTCACTTTCCCTGTACTGAGAAGAGTCCATGGCCTAATGGGATGGTGGGAGGAGAGTGGTGAGAAGAGGTCACATGGAATGGTGCTTGACAGGAGAGTCCCCCTCCAGGAGAACATCAGACACTAGCACTTCAGGTGCTCTTTCTCTTTTCTGCCTTTCTTCAACTTGCACCACAGGCTCTGACACACTCTGTCACCTTCATTAAAAACTTATCTAATGAGGACTGCTTCTGTCTTTTTTTTCAGAATCCCTCGAAGGTGTAAAATTGTTTGGTCATTCAATAAATTCACATTTCTGCTTGTCAGAGCTTTGTCCGGATGGTACTTCTTCACAAAGTTTTGAACTTCTGCCCATTTTGCACACATTTCTTTTACCAAGGAACTGGGGACATCCTCCCTTATCTCTTCCTCACCTGAAGGAATCTCTTTAGCCACCTCTTGTGGCTGCTCCTTCTGTAGTTCCTGCAGCTCCTCAGTGCTGAGCTCTTCACCATGTTCCTCCACTAACTCCTCAGCATCAGCAGCATCGACCTCCAGACCCATGGATTGGCCCAAAGATACAAGATCCTGCACAGCAGGCTTGGGGGCAGCCTCAAATCCTTCCAAGGCTCCCTGAGTCACAGCTTCTGGCCACAAATTCTGGCCTGGTAATGCCTTCTCCTTTGTGATGTAGGGTCTACTTGGCTTTTTTTTTTTTTTTTTTTTTTTCCCAAAAACCTCCAGTCTTATCACAGTTAAAAACCTGGTAGGGAATAAAACCCTCTGGGGGTGGATGTGGCCCAAATGGTTGGGCGTCCGTCTGCCATATGGAGGGACCTGGGTTTGATTCCCGGGAACCCCTGGTAAAAAATTTTAAAAATATATAGAAGGCGCATACGCTGCCAGGCTCTGTGTGCCGGTGAGCTGCCAGGCCCCGGGAGTCATGCAGCAAGATGATAACATAACAGGAGAGAGACGCAGGGGAGAGACAAGACGAGATGCTCTGAAAGCTCCGAAAACCAGGAACCGAGGTGGCGCAGGTGGCAGGACACCTCTCTCCTACATCGGAGGTCTCCAGGATCGAATCCTGGTGAGGTTTGGAGGAGGAGGAGGATGAGAAGAGATGGCAGGAAACAGACACAGAGAATTGCCCAGCGAATGGACACAAAACAGCAAATGGGGAAGGGGGTGTTTAAAATGGATAAAAACAAACAAACAAACAAAAAAAAACACTCAGCCTCTACATAGTCTTGAAATTCACTAACGAATTCATCAGCAGCCTCTTTATCAGTACTCGCTGCCTCACCAGGCCTCATGGCACTATGGAAGGCTGTCTTCTTTTTAAAATTATGAAACCAGCCGTGGCTGGCCTTAAAAACTTCCACACTCTCATCACTCGGTTCCGGTTGGTTTTTCAAAAGATCGGCATGCTACACTTGCTTTTTCACATATCATGGCTTCCGATACACTGTCACCCACTAACTGCTTCTCGTTTACCCAAATTAATAACAGCTTTTCAACTTCCTCGAGTGTTTGGGAACGCTGCTTTGTTACTGCTTTAACTCCTTTCGCAACATCAACCTTTTTTATCGCTTCTTTATTCTTAATGATAGTGGAGACTGTTGTTCTAGGCATACCGTATTCCCTAGCAAGTCAGTGATGAGAATACCACTGTCATATTTACCTACTACTTTTTTTTTGCTCAGTGGTGGTGTGAAGTAATTTTCTGCTCAGCGCTATCACTGTTCATTTTCTTAGGACCCATGATGAGAAGAAAAAACACAAAAATACACAATGACCACAGAAGCTAAGACAAGACTGCAGTGGGCAAGAGCTACCCCTTGACTAACATGTGACCCTTTGTTTTGGCTGGAAAGGGTAGGAAGTCACAAGGCAACCGACACTGACAAGTTCTAGCTTGTGCATTGAGTACCAAACAAATGACGAGTACAGGGACAAAATTTTCGTGTCAAAATTCATCAAGTACTAAATTCGACGAGTTTCAAAGCAGTCGAGTACCAAGGTATGACTATAAACCCATCAAGGCATATTCTGCAGATAACTGCAGCTTAGAATACCTGCCCCCTCAAAGAGGAGGAATTTTGGGGGCCAGACCAGCACAGCTAATGGTCCCAGAGCTTAGTCTTTGGATTACAAGATGCTCTCCAGAGAATCATCATCTGAGTCCTCTTGCAAACCTGTTACAGGTAGCTGTGTACCAGAGTATGAAAACATGCCATTATGAGGAAATACTGGAGTATGAGAACTTGCCATTTATTATGGCTGTAGGAAAAACTCCAGTTTGATAGGCAGTAGGAAATTTTGTGAAATTTGAAAAAGGTCTGCAGTTTAGTTAATAATGAGGTACTAATGTAAATGTTCTCGTTTTGATCATTGTACTATGGTTACATAAGAGTTTATATTAGAGGAACTCTTTTTTTTTTTTTTTTTTTTTTTTACCGGGAGGTCCCGGGAATCGAACCCGGGTCCCTCCATATGGGAGACAGACGCCCAACCAGTTGAGCTACATCCGACCCTCCTAGGGGAACTCTTTGTACAATTTTTTGTTGTTTATTTTTTTAAGTTTCCTGAGTTAATTTTTTTAAATTGTGGTAAAATATATGTAAGATAATATTTGCCATTATTAAGGGGTATTAAGTAACATTCACAAGGCTATGTAGCCATCACCTCTACTTATTTTCAAAACTTTACATCATCCCAAACAAACTCTGTACCATTAAGCAAGAATTCCCCACACGTCCCTCCCTGATAACCTCTAATCTACTTTCTATCTCTACAAATTTGCCTACTCTAGATATTTCATATAAGGGGAATCATACAACATGTGGCCTTTTGTGTTTGGCTTCTTCCACTTATAATGTTTTCAAGGTTCATCCACATTATAGCATGAGTCAGAACTGCATTCCTCTTTATGGCTGAATAATATTACATTATATAAACATTGTATAAACATTTTGTTTATCCATCCATCTGTTGATGGACACTTGGGTTACTTCCACCTTTTGGCATTGTAAATAATTCTACTATGAATACTGGTGTACAAATATCTGACTTTCTTTTCATTCTTTTGGGTATATACCTAGTAGTGAAATTCCTGGACCATATGGTAATTCTATATTTAATTTTTTAAAGGAGCAGCAAAACTGTTTTACTGCATCATTTTATATTCCCCCCAACAACATACAAAGGCTCCTATTTCCTTGTCAGCACTTGTGATTTTCTGGGTTTTTTGTTATTATTACAGCCATCCTAGTAGGTGTGAAATGGTATTCACTGTGGTTTGGGTTTGCATTTCCCGAATGACTAATGACATTGAGCATCTTTTCATTTGCTTATTGGCCATCTTCTTTGGAGAAATATCTATTCAAGTCTTTTGCCCAGGGAAGCGGCTGTGGCTCAATCAGTAGGGCTCCCGTTTACCATATGGGAGGCCCCGGGTTCGGTTCCTGGGGCCTCCTGGTGAAGGCAAAGCCCGCCCGCACGGCGTGGTTAGCTGACCCAGCGAGCACAAGCAGCAAGGGGGGGATAAATGAATAAATAAATAAAATCTTGGGAAACGGATGTGGCTCAAGAGGTTTGGCGTCCGTCTACCATATGGAGAGACTGGGGTTCGATCCCCGGTACCTCCCGGTAAAAAAAAAAAAAAAAAAAGAAAGTCTTTTGCCCATTTTTTAATTGGGTTGTCTGACTTTTTGTTGCTGAGTTGGAAGAGTGCTTTATATAGTAATTTATTCTTTTGAATGCTATTGTAAATGAAATTGTTTTATTAATTTTCTTTTTGGATTGTTCGTTGCTAGTGTATAGAAATACAGCTGATTTTTGCATGTTTGTTTTGTATCCTGCAACTTTGTTTAATTTATTTATTAACTATAACAGGGCTTTTTTTTTGGACGGGGGGTGGTGGATTCTGAAGAATTTCCTAGATATAAGATCATGCCATCTGCAAATACAAGGTAACTTTTCTCTTTCCTTTCCAATTTGGATGCCTTTTATTTCTTTTTCTCGCCTAACTGCTCTAGCTAATACTTCTGGTATAATGTTGACTAGCAGTAGTGCAAGTGGACATCCTTGTCTTGGTCCTGATCTTAGAGGTAAAGCTTCAAGTTTTTCACCACTGATTGATGTTAGCTGTGGGTTTTTCACATATGCCCTTTATCAGGCTGAGAACATTCCCTTCTGTGCTGATTTGAAGCTGTATGTATGTTCTTATATAAAGGAAAAGCATGTTCTTAAATCTAAGCCATTCATTGTAAGTAGGTTCTTTTGATGAGGTACCCATCTCATTCAGGATGGGACTTAATCCTATTACTAGAGTCCTTTACAAATGGATTGAACACAGAGAGACAGAGAGAAAGCCACAAAAGCCAAAAGCGGAAATCAACGAAATCCAGAAGAGATAGGAGAGACCAGCAGATGCCGCCACGTGCCTTGTCATGTGGCAGAGGAGCCAAGGCTCTCCAGCAGCCGATCTTCAGGAAGAAAGGACTGCCTTGATGATAAATTGATTTAGACATTTTCTCGGCCTCAAAACTGTAAGTTAATAAATTCCCATTGTTCAAGCCAAACCATTTCATGGTCTAGGAAACTAAAACACCTTATATTCCTAGTTTCCTGATTATTTTTATCATCAAAGAATGTTGGATTTTTTTTTTCAAATATTTTTTTCTGCATCAGTTAAGGCAATCACGTGGGTTTTTTCCCCTTCATTAGGTAATTTACATATTTCTAGGAAAACATTTCATCCAGGTTTTCCAATTTGTTGGCATATAATTGTCATTGTACCCTCTTATAATCCTTTTTATTTCTAAGGTAAGTAGTAACATTCCCACTTTCATTTCTGATTTTAGGTATTTAAGTCCTCTCCCTCTTTTTCTTGGTCAGTCTAGCTAAAGGTTTATCAATTTTATTGATCTTTTCTTTAAAAAAACCTACTTTTGTTGATTCTATTGCTTTTTGTTTTTTTAAAAAGATTTATTTATTTACTTTACCCATTTTGAACCCCCTCTTCCCCGTTTGTTGTTTTGTGTCCATTCTCTGGGCAATTCTCTGTATCTGTTTCCTGCCATCTTTTCTCATCCTCCTCTTCCAGTCTTCACCAGGATTCAATCCTGGAGACCTCCGATGTAGGAGAGAGGTGTTTTGCCACCTGCACCACCTCGGTTCCTGGCTTTCAGAGCTTTCGAAGCATCTTGTCTTGTCTCTCCCCTGCATCTCTCTCCTGTTACATCATCATCTTGCTGCATGGCTCCTGGGGCCTGGCGGCTCACCGGCACACAGAGCCTGGCAGCCCATGCACCTTCTATATATATAGATTTTTTAAAATTTTACTGGGAGGTCCTGGGGATCGAACCCAGGTCCCTCCATATGACAGACAGACACCCAACCATTTGAGCCACATCCACCCCCGATTCTATTGTTTTTTGATTCCCTGTTTCACCTACCTCTGCTCTAATCTTTACTATTTCCTTCCTGCTACTACCTTTGGTTTGGTTTGCCCTTCTGTCCTAATTTCTTTAGGTATGAAGTGAGGTTATTGATTTGTGATCTTTTTTTTTTTTTTTTTATGTAGGCATTCAGAGCTATAAATTTCCCACTTATCACTGACTTTGCTGCATCTCATAAGTTTTGGTATGCTGTGTTTTCATTTTTATCCATCTCAAGATATTTCCTAATTTCCCTTGTGGCTTCTTCGACCCATTGGTTGTTTAATAGTGTGTTATTTAACTCCCACATATTTATAAATTTATCAGTATTCCTTCTATTATTGATTTCTAGCTTTATTCCATTGTGGTCCAAGATATTTTGTATTATTTCAATATTGTTTAAATTTAAGATTTGATTTGTGGCCTAACACATGGTCTATCTTAGAAAATGTTCCTTGTGCACTTGAGAAGAATGTGCATTCTGCTATTGTTGGGTGGAGATTTCTATATTTGTCCATTAGGTCTAACTGATTAAGAGTGATGTTCAAGTGCTCTATTTTCTTATTGATCTTCTGTCGAGATGTTCTGTCAGTTATTGAAAGAGGTGTGTTGACAGCTCCAACTATTATTGTAGACCTATCTGTTTCTCCCTTCAATTCTGTCAACTTTTGCTTCATATATTTTGGTGCTCTATTATGAGGTGCATATGTTTTTCATATATGCCTTTTATCATATTGAAGAATATTCTTTTTATTCCTATCTTTTGTGTATGTGTGTGTGTGTGTGTTTTATTTCTTTCTTTTATTCCTATCTTTTGAAGTGTTTTTATCAAAAAAGGATGCTGGATTTTGTCGAATGCCTTTTCTGCATCTATTGAGATGATCACGTGGTTTTTTGCGTTCACTTTGTTAATGTGGTGTATCACATTGATTGATTTTCTTATGTTGAACCAGCCTTGCATATCAGGAATAAATCCCGTTTGGTCATGATGTAAAAGTCTTTTGATATGCTGTTAGATTTGATTTGCAAGTATTTTGTTGAGAATTTTTGCATCTATTTCATTAGAGAGATTGGTCTGTAATTTTCTTTTCTTGTAAAATCTTTATCTGGCTTTGGTATTAGGGTGATGTTGGCTTCATAAAATGTGTTGGGTAATTTTCCCTCCTCTTCAATTTTTTGGAAGAGTTTAAACAGGATTGGTGTTAATTCTTTTAGAAATGCTTGGTAGAATTCACCTGTGAAGCCATCTGGTCCTGGACTTTTCTTTGCTGGGAGATTTTTGATGACGGATTCAATTTCCTTAAATGTGATTGGTTTGTTAAGTTCTTATATTTCTTGTAGCGTCACTGTAGGTTGGTTGTGAGTTTCTAGAAATTTGTCCATTTCATCTAGGTTGCCTAGTTTGTTGGTATATAGTTTCTCATAATATCCTCTTATGATTCCTTTTATTTCTGTGAGGTCATTTGTAACATCCCCCCTTTCATTTCTGATTTTATTTATTTGCATCTTCTCTCTTTTTTTCTTTGTTAGTCTAGCAAGGGGCTTGTCAATTTTATTGATCTTCTCAAAGAACCAGCTTTTGGTTTTGTTGATTTTCTCTGCTGTTTTTCTGTTTTCTCATTTTCATTTATTTCTGCTCTAATCTTTATTATTTCTTTCCTTCTTTTTGCGTTGGGATTGGTTTGTTGTTCTTTTTCTAGTTTCTCTAGTTGTTCAGTTAAATCTTTTAAGTTTAGCTCTTTCTTGTTTTTTAATATAGGCATTTAGGGCTATAAATTTCCTCTCAAGATTGCCTTTGCTGTATCACATAAGTTTTGATACATTGTGTTCTTCTCATTTTCGTTTGTCTCAATACATTTACTGATTTGCATATGTTTATAATCATTACACCTTCCTGCTAGATTGAGCCTTTTATCAATACATAATACCCTTTGTCTCTTGTCATTTTTTTCTGACTTAAAGTCTATTTTGTTTGACAATAAAATAGCCACTCCAACTCTTTTGATTACTGTTTGCATGGAATATCTTTTTCTACCCTTTTACTTTAAAACTCTTTATGTCTTTGTACTTAAAGCAAGTCTCTTGTAGAGAGCATATAGATGGATCATGCTTTTTTATCCAATCTACTAATCTCTTCCTTTTAGTGGGGGAGTTTATCCATTGACTTTTTAAGGTAATAACTGAGAAGAAAGGATTTACTTCTGCCATTTAGCTATGTGTTTTCTTGCATGTTTTTGTTCCTCAATTACTCCTTTACCACTTTTTTTTTTTTGCATTTAGTTGCTTTGTTATAGTTTACCTTTATAGACCCTTCTTCTTTCCTCTTTTCTGTACTGTTTTAGTTATTTTCTTAGTGGTGACCTTTGTGATTAAAATTAACATCCTAAACTAATAACAACCTAGCTCAACTAGTACCAACTTAATTTCAGCATTATATGAACTCTACTCCTATACATCTGTCTCTCCCCCTTTATACTGTTATTGTCTCAGGTTATATCTTTATATGTTGTATATCCATTAACATAGATTTAAAATGTTATCTTACACATTTTCCTGTTAAGTCACATGGGGGTAAAACAGTTACAAATCAAAAGTACAATAATACAGGATTTTATACTTACTTATATAGTTACCTTTACCAATGTTCTTTATTCCTCTTATGACTTCTAGTTACTGTCTAGGGTTCCTTTATTTCAGCCTTAGGGACTCTCTTTAGCATTTCTTATAGGGCAGGTCTTCCAGTAACAAATGCTTTCAGCTTTTGCTTATCTGTAAATGACTTAAATTCTCCTTCATTTTTGAAAGATAATTTTGCTGGATATAGAATTCTTGGTGGACAGGTTTTTTTTTTTTTTTTTTTTTTAAGTTGTTGCTGTTGTTTTATCTAAGGATTTTAAATACGCTATCCCACTGTCTCCTGGCCTCCATGGTTTTTTATAAGAAATCCGCTGTGAATCTTATCGGGGATCTCTTATATGTGACAAGTTGCTTCTCTCTTGCTTTCAAAATGCTCTCTTTGCCTTTGTCTGGACCCCCTTCACCTTGGTCCTTATTATGGTTGCTGTGGCGCCATCTCCCTATGGGGCTGGGGGTTCCTGGGGAGCAGAGGCCATGGCCTGGACTGACCTGTGACTGATCTCTGACATTCCCTGCAACTTTGCCCCATGCCACCATCAACCTATTGGAATAGCAGAACCGAGTCTAAACAGACTTCTTCTTGTGGGAGGTACACCGGGGCAATTACCTGGCCTCGCTCACTTTTTTTTTTTTTAAGATATATTTTATTTATTCCACCCCACTCCTGTTGTTTTGCACTCGCTGTCTGCTATGTGTTCTGTGTCTGTTTGTCTTCTCTTTAGGCGGCACTGGGAACCAATCCTGGAACCTTCCAGAGTGGGAGAGAGGCGCTCAATCTCTTGTGCCATCTCAGCTCCCTGGTCTGCTGCGTCTTTTATTGTCTCTCCTATGTGTCCTTTTTTGTTGCATTATCTTGCTGCACTAGCTCTCCGTGTGGACCAGCACTCCTGTACAGGCCAGCACTCTGCATGGGCCAGCTTGCCTTTCACCAGGAGGCCCCAGAAATCGAACTCTGGACCTCTTATATGGTAGACGGGGGCCCAGTCACTTAAGCCACATCCATTTCCCCTGACTCACTCTTAACATCAGTACACTCACAATATTCAAATATTTCCAAACTGTACATATGAGGTGTCCTTGGAGGGTAGAATGCTTTTTCCAAGTAATCCTCTAGTGTGCTTACTCTTGGCTCCTGAGGGAGGGGCTATGTCTTGCACAGCACAGCATTCAGTTATTTGTGAATGAACTTTTTAAAAAACTTTTTATTGTGGTAACATATGTACAACTCAAAATTTCCCATTTAAATCACTTTCAAGTGTGCAATTCAGCAATATTAATTACATTCACAATGTGCTAATCAACATCCATTACAGAAGCCTTTTTATCAACCCAACTAGAAACTCTGTACCCATTAAGCCAGAGGTTCTTAACCAGGGGTCCATGGACCCCCAAGGGGTCCATGGAAAGATTTCAGGGGGTCTGTGAGCTTGAATTGAAAATTCAAAGTAACATTATTCTTGTGGGGATGTGTTGGTACGGGTTTGATCTATTTATTAAATAATATAGAGTATAGTGTGGACTTAGTAAGAGGTCTGTGGTTTTCACCTGACTGGAAAAGGGGTTCATGTAACAAAAAAGGTTAAGAATCCCTGCATTTGAGTAATAACTCCCCATTCCCCCACTCCCTCCAGCCCCTGGTAACTTCTAATCTACCTCCTATCTCTATGAATTTGCTTATTCTAGGTATTTCATACAAGTGGGATCACACAAAAATTTTCCTTTTGTGTCTGGCATATTTCATTCTTGATGTCGTCATGCTGTAGCATGTATCACAACTTCATGGAATGAATTCTTAAGAGAGCTCTGGAATTACATAACTCAGCCACCCACCCCCCAATTGATACCTATTCCACTAATTTTTTTTTTTTTTCTGATGGATCATAGCCAAGACAGGAAAGACTGGTAAAAGAGACTCAATTGTAGCTGGTGGCAGCTTGCCCATTGGTCTGGGTCTGTGAACATACACCAACAATCCCAAACACATTCCTGCTGCCCTTGGCCCATCACCACTCCAACCTCCACAGCCCTGAAATTTCTCAACAGAAATAATTCTACAGCAGCAAAGGTCTTTCGTAGTGGCACCCTCTATTTTTAAAAAAATAATTAAAAATTTTTTTTTAACCTGGGAAAAAAAATGTCTGAATACCCAAATACATTATGTTTTTTGTGTTGTTTTATTTTTCGTTGTTGCTTTTTTGCTTGTTTTTTATTTACATTATGTTTTTTGTTTGTTTGGCTGGTTGGTTTTTATTTATTTTTTAGGAGGTACTGGGCCGGGGATTGAACCCAGGACCCTGTACATGGGAAGGAGGCATTCAACCACTGAGCTATGCCTGCTCCGCTACATTATGTTTTAATATATGAATAATGCAACATTATAAATTATGGAAATCATGGTAAAATCTGCTTAAAGTTTTTAGATTTAATGTAGAATGGGGAAAAACTCTACAAGGGCAGTTCAACAACATTTATGTTCAAAAAACCTCAAAGAGAAGCCCTTGGTGGTATTAGTGGGATAAGGGATATTGTCCTCCATTCCCTCCCACACACACACTCAAATTTTACATCTTCTTTTTTAAAATGAGTGTGAAGAAAACTTGTGAAAGACTGAGGAAAACTGTGAGATTATGGAAGTTGTAGAAAACTGATATTAATGCTCATGATGCATCTCCATAAAAATGCAAATGAGTTTCATATGCTGGGAATACAATCAATTACCTCCCCGATGGGTAGACCAGTTTTGTATCTCTTTGTACATTCATTTCAGCATTCCTCATTACCCATAGATAGGTAGACCAGTTTTGTATCTCTTTGTACATTCATTTCAGCATTCCTCATTACCCATACAGGCGTGGTCTCTGAATTCTCCTTTAAATGGTTCTAACAACTCATTAACTCATTATTAATGAATTAAATAAAAATCTTTGACATGTGCTCCTTTTTTATCTGTATGAATCATGGTTTTACTTTTTTCTAAAGTGAAAGGAATTTCATGAACAAGCTTTATTCAACCCAGACTCTGGCATTTCAATTACCCTATGAATATCAAATATCAACACACTTGAAAAAGATCCCTCTGGGGGCTGCTGAGTCCCCCTCAGGGCTTTGTTCCCAGAAAACCTGTGTGGATTGAACCAGGTATTATATAAAAAACCCAACCTTGTCCCACACTGTGGGAGCCTCGGCCATTCCTTTGTGAAGTCTTAGCAATAATGCTAACCAAGTTTTCAGCACTTAAAAGCCAGGCAGGGGGGCGGATGTGGCTCAAATGGTTGGGCGTCTGTCTGCCATATGGAGGGACCTGGGTTCGATCCCAGGGACCTCCCGAAGGCGCATGGGCTGCCAGGCTCTGTGTGCCGCTGAGCCGTCGGGCCCCGAGAGCCATGCAGCAGGATGATGACATAACAGGAGAGAGACAAGACGAGATGCTCCACAAACTCCAGAAGCCAGGAGCTGAGGTGGCGCAGGCAGCAGAACACCTCTCTCCTACATCGGAGGTCTCCAGGATCAAATCCTGGTGAAGACTGGAGGAGGAGGATGAGAAGAGATGGCAGGAAACAGACACAGAGAATTGTCCAGCGAATGGACACAAAAACAGCAAATGGGGAAGGGGGGGCTTAAAATGGATAAAGTAAATAAATAAATCTTTAAAAAAAAAAAAAAAAAAAAATAGCCAGGCAAGTCACCTTCCTTTTGGAACATCTGCAAATTCCAAGTTGTAAAAATAAAGCAAGTCTGGAAGGGTCAGGGCGTGGAAAAGTCAGAAGAATTTATCTTACTGAGCTTTGTTTTCTGAAAAAGATTTTAAATGGGAAGTGGGTGTAGCTCAGTGGTTGAGTGCCTGCTTCCCATGTCCAGGGCTCAATCCCGCTGGAACCGCCTAAAAAAACAAACAAACAAACAAAACCCCACACACACACCATGATGCCTTACTAGCAGGAGGAAAGAAAGAAACAAGATTTGTGAGTTTCATTCCTGCTCACCAGCATCACCTGACCGCAGGAAGTGTACAATTTGTCAGCGGACTTTTTTTAAACTTCTTTGCCCACGCCTGGATTCCCCAAAACACTGAAAGAGCCCCACTTACAGCCAGCTAGAGGTAAAAAAAAAAAAAAGCAGTCTCCCCATTCACTGCCAAGAATTTCCTAGAGAGCAAAAACACCCGCAGAAAATGACTCCCAGCCTACCCTCTAACTAAGTCTTGGTGACCAGACAGATCACAAAATCAGTGGGAGGTCTTGCAGGGGAGACTCAAACCCAGTAGTGTATAAACAGAAAAACAAGGCTCAGAGAGGGGAAGGAACTTGCCCAAGATTGCACAGCATGCAAGAGGCAGAGCAGAAGTGGAGCTTGGGCTCCGTTTTCCAGCGACCCCAACGAGCCCAGCTCTGCCCCCAGGCTCTTGTAGGAACACCTGGCCAGTCCCATTCAAATGCCACCTCTGCACAGAGGACTTTTCCAATTGTCCCCTCCCCCCCCAAAGTAGCTCCATCCCTAGCTCCCCACCATTGTTCTATTTCTTCTCTGGGTGTTTCCTCCATAGGACCGATCTGCCACTACTCCTATTCTATGTTGGTCGAGTCCTTCAATTGTCCCCCACGGGCCTGGGGACGCGGACGCCGGTGGGCGACATCCACCAGAGCCTGCTTCAAGCCAGACTGACCCAGGGCAGGGATCCACGCAGGTTTACGCTTCCCACCCAGTATGGCATCCACATCACTGCAACAGCCCATCTCGTCCCCCCATTTTACACACGCGTAAACCGAGGCACCTAGAGCGCAGGCCGCCGGCTCCAGACACACACAGCAGAAAGCCAGGAAGCCAGCGGGTGAACCCACCCTCCGCGCACCTACTCCCGGGTCTTGGCCTCCAGCAGAAGCTGCGTGTCTGCACCGCCCCCTGCCGGTTGCCGGCCGCACAGCGCTCAGCGGAAAGGAAAGCCTGCTATGGTCAACGTTGCTAACATTCTCCTAGTATCTGCAGCCAACACTCGGGGTCGCTCCCGAAAGGAATTAAGCGGATTCAGTTCATTATTTGGAGAAGCAGCGGAGGTTTTTGCCTGGGATTCTGGAGCCCGATCTTTTTTTAAAATTTATTTATTATTATTATTTTTGTAATCAAACAATATATTACACAATATATTTGGTTCATAGTAATGCATTCATACAGTATTTGTCCTTTTGTGTCTGGCTTGCTTCACTCAACATAATGTCCTCCAGGTTCATCCATGTTGCCATATGCTTTATGACTTCATTTCTTCTTACAGCTGCATAATATTCCATCGTGTGACTAGACCACAGTTTGTTTATCCATTCATCTGTTGATGGACACCTGGGTTGTTTCCAACTTTTGGCAATGGTGAATAATGTGGCTATGAACATCGGGAGGAATTTCACTGCCTGACCTTGAAACATATTACAAAGCTACAGTGGTCAAACAGCATGGTACTGGCATAAAGATAGACATATCGATCAGTGGAATAGAATTGAGAATCCAGAAATAAACCCTCACCTATACAGTCAACTGGAGCCCAATCTTATGAAAGGTATGGTTCCTTCCTCCCAGAAATGATCCCGACCCACCTGCCACCTGGCAATGGAGGCGGGGGGGGGGGGGGCGGAGCGGGGGAGACTGGTAAGTAAAGCACTTACCACAGAAATCTGAACAAGTGTCATGGGAGCTGTTGGGGACTGAATTATATACCCCCAAGAAAACATGTTCTTAATCTTCATGCATTCCTGTGGGTGCGAATCTGCTGTAAATAGGACCTTTGAAGATGTTACTTTTGGTAAAGGTGTGGCCCAACTGAATCAGTTTGGGCTTTAATCCAAATTACTGGAGTCCTTTATAAGCCAAATGAAATTCAGACAGAGAGATAAAGAAGCTGGAAGTCAACGGAACCAGACGAGAAAAGAGACAGCAGTGCCTTGGAAAAGCCAAGGGCCAAGGATGGCAGGCAGCCAGCCCCAAAATGCCAGTCTTCGGGGTAAAGCATCGCCTTGTTGACACCTCAGTTTTGGACTTCTAGCCTCAAAACCATGAGCCAATAAATTTCTATTGTTTAGGCCAATGCATCATGTGGTATTTGTCATAGCAGATTTGGAAACTACCCCCTGGTGTTTCTGGCTAAAGATGGTACAGGAATCTTATAGGACAGTAGCAAAATTAATACAAACCCATACACAGAGCTCCAACATACCCACTGACTTTTTTTTTTTTAACTTTATTTTGTACATTTAATAATTGAAAACATAAACAATTAAAAACTAAAAAGTAAACACAGATGAATAAATATATACATTTCTCAATTAAATGTAATGGATACATGTAAATTTTTTTTTGAATCAAACAATATATTACACAATAAATTTGGTTCATAGTAATGCATTCATACAGTATTTGTCCTTTTGTGTCTGGCTTGCTTCACTCAACATAATGTCCTCCAGGTTCATCCAAAATGCAAAAAAAGCATTTTGCCACATTTGCTGTATCTATCCATCCATCCGTTCATGTTTATTATTTCCTACCCATTTGAGTGAAGGTCGTATACATCACACTCCTTGAACACTTAATGCTTTCATGCACATTTCCCAGGAAAAAGGATATTCACGTAAGCAACACCTTAAGTACAATTATCAATGTCCAAGAAATTTAACATTGATACAAAGCTTACAGTCTAGACTCCCAATTTTTTCTTATGGTTCAATAATGCCCTTTTGAGCCTTTTCTCCTCCATTATTAGATCCCATCCAGTCTGCAAGCCTTCCATGGAGAACTGTGAGGGGAGCACAAATCTGACCTGCTCTAGCCTTTCTTTTTAGGCCCTTAGAGCACCCATTACCTGGTTCTAGGGAAACTACCAGGGAGGAAGGAGACAGCCCTCTGATCAAATGAAATGAGGCTGACACTAATCTCCAATTCAAGCAAAAACAGAAATTAACCTTTGTTCCATCTCTTATTTTTTTTCCCAAGTGGAACGCTAGAGTGGCAGCACCAAGAAAAACCCTCTTCTTATCATTTCCTGCCTTTGGGACCCAGACTGAAATAGTAACATCTATACCAAGAGCATGTCTAAAAAAGAAAGGCAAGCAACTTGGCAGCCTGTTGTTCACCGGTATCACTTACGAAAAGAATGATTCCTAAGGAACATTCTTGAGAGTCACTGTCTGTTACTGAACAATCATTTAAGTACTGGGCAGTGCCCCAACATTAAGGAAACGCCCTGGCCCCGTCCCTTCTCTGAACCTCAGCATCCTCCCCAGCAGAGCAGAGGTGACGAGAGGCCCCGAGAGGCTGATGGTGACAATGAGATGGCCACATGGTAACAGCAAGCAGTCACCACCACCATTACAGGCGTCACAGTTAATCCTCACAGACGGGAGGGTTGAGTTTGGTCTCCCAATTTACAGGTGCGGAAACAGAAACTGAGAGATTAAAACTTTGAGTGAGGAGCATGGGTGGGGCACGGCAGGGCCAGGTCTGTGTTACTGTGCTCTTCGTTCCAGCCTGCTTCTCCCCCGAGTTGCTCAGAAGAATTAAACCAACGTGGGTGAGAGCGCACTGAAAACAGTAATCAGAAGAGTATGGAGAGCCTCCCGGTACCGTAGAGTTTAGTGTCTGGGTGAAAAGTCCCTGAAACTTTATGTTTTGACTTTTTATTATGGCCATTTCCAACATAGACAATAGTAAGAGAATAGTGTAATGAACTCCTTGCCCACCCCCCAGTGTCAGCAGCTACCACCTCATGTCAATCATCCCTGGTGCCCATGTCCTCCCCACCTTGCACCCTACTGGTACAGGGCAAATCCCAGACTTTAGAGCATCTCATCTCTAAACCCTTTGCATGTCTCATTAACAGAAAAAGAGTCACTCTTTTTTAAACATAAGCATAGTAGGTGGTTGAACCTAAAAGAAATGAACTCCAATTCCCAATATTATCTAATGACACAGCCCAGCAACCAAGTTTCCAAGTTCCGAAAAGCACCCAGGCTTCAAAGCGCCTGCTGATTGGAAGTCATTTGAGAAGCAGGGCTGTCGCCCAGGGCCCAGGATGAGGGAGCTGTGGGGCACTCCTGAGCTGGCCTCCCACCTCTGCACGACCCTGCTCAATTCACAGAGAAATCCAGCTCCAAGGCAGCCGCTTGCTGAGAAGTCCCCCAGCTGCTCCACCTCCCTCCAAACCCATCCTCCAGGTCCCCACAGGACCTGGCCACCAGGGGGCTACCCACTCTTTCAAACACACTCATCCACTGCTGTCTCCACTGTTCCCCTGAGTCCCATCAATGATACTCACACTTGGGGGACACTAACTGTGCCGGCAGATGCTGTCCTAGGAGCCACATGGGCAGCCTCATTTCATCTTCACAGTTACTCTGAGGAGGAAGCATCCTTATTCCCACTGACAAAGGAGAATGCTGAGACCCAGGGAGACTGAGTCACACGCCCAGGGCCAGGTGCGTTGGGACTCAGCCCCCACGCCAGGTTGACCACCACACTCTCTGCCTCCAGGCGCCCCTGCCACCACCTGCCACAGCGCCGTCAACCAGTGCCCCTCCCCGCGCACCCACAAGCGACAGGACCAAGGCCCAGAAGAACAGTACCTCCCCAAGGTCACGAAGCCAAGAAGGTCAGAGTCATGGTTTTTTCCCCCTATTATTAACATTTTGCATTACTGTGGCACCTGTGTGGTGGTGAATCAGTATTATTATAATTATATTACTAACTAAAGTCCGTAGTTTACATTAGGGTTCACTCTGTGTTATACAGTTTTATGGTGGTTTTTTTTTTTTTCCAATTTTTTTTATTAGATAAGTTGTGGGTTTACAGAAAAATCATGCATAAAATACAGGGTTCCCATATACCACCTTATTATTAACACCTTGCATCAGTGTGGAACATTTGTTACAATTGATGAAGGCACATTTTTATAATTGTCCTATTAACTACAGTCCACGGTTTAACTAAGGGTTCACTGGGTGTGTAGTATAGTTCCTTGGATTTTTTTTTAAAATTCTGTTACCATAGATACAACCTAACATTTCTCCCTTTTAACCACATTCAAATGCATAATTCAGTGCTACTGATTACATTCACAATGTTGTGTTACCATCACCACCATCCATTACCAAAACTTTCCATCTTCCCAAATAGAAACGCTTTACTTTTTTTTTATTATTTTGCTTTTTAAAGCAGTGGTAAGGTTTATTATTATTATTATTATTATATAATTATTATTGTGGTGGTGGTATCGTATATACAACATAAAATTTCCTATTTTACCTCTTTCAAGTATACAATTCAGTGGTGTTAACTGCATTCACAATGTTGTGTCACCATCATCACCATCCTTGAGTGAATCTTTTGTGAATGAGTCCTTCTGACTTCTAACGCTCCCACAAAACAGCCGCAGCCTATCCCCCAGTTCTCACCCCTGCTCCCCACAGACCACAGTCAGCCATACACATGGGGCGACTTTGCTAGTCCCAGGACTTAGCCCTTACCCCCAGTCTTTGCTCCTGCTGGGCCCCTGAAACAACCTTCCTCTCCACTCCATCAAAAGGCACAGAGCCAGGGAAGCAGATGTGGCTCAAGCGATTGGGCTCCCGTCTACCATATAGGAGGTCCAGGGTTCGATTCCTGGGGCCTCCTGGTGAAAGGCAAGCTGGCCTGAGCAGAGTGCTGGCCCACGCAGAGTGCTGGCCTGTGCAGGAGTGCTGGCCCACGGGGAGAGCTGGCCCACAAGGAGAGCTGGCACAGCAAGATGACACAACAAAATAGAATCACAGAAGAGAGACAGTAAGATACGCAGCAGACCAGGGAGCTGAGGTGGCACAAAAGATTGATCAGCCTCTCTCCACTCTGGAAGGTCCCAGGATCGATCCCCGGTACTGCCTATAGAGTAGACAAGCAGATACAGAAGAACACACAGAGAGCAGACAGCGAGCACAAAACAACGGGAAGGGGAGAATAAATAAATAAATAAATCTTTTTAAGAAAAGGCACAGAGCCGTCAACCCTAAGTGGTGGCAAAGATGTGGGGTAACAGGAATGTCCACATGCTGTTGTCAATTACAGCAAATGATGTGAAAACTGCTGAAGTTAAACATAGGCACCTCACAGCCCAGCTACTCCTAAGGACATGGCCAAGAGAAACAAATGACCCAACACACATGTGAGAATGAGGATGGCCACCTTATTCACAGGAGCCACAAAATGGAAAGGACCCAATAATCAGCACCAACAGAACAGACTGTGATCTAGTCACCCAATGGAAATACTATATATTCCAGTATCATGTACTGCATTTAATAGACATTATCTTTTTCGTTTCTCTCTTGGAAACATATACAGGAATATTCCCATCCCAAATGATTCCCAGCATACCATTCAGTAGAATTAATCACATTCACAATGTTGCAATACCCTCCTCGCCATCCATTACTAGAACTTTCCCTTCACCACAAATAGAAACCCTGCATTCATTATGCATTAACTCTCCATTGCCCTGCCTCTATGCCTGGCAACCTTTACTCTATGTTCTGTCTCTATGAGTTTCCATATTCTATGATATTTCTTTGTGGTTACATTGGGTCTTAAATTTAACATCCTAAATCTATAAAAATCTCATTTGCTTTGACTTCAGTAACATATGTAAACTATGTTCCTATAGTGCTATGTTCCCCTACCTTTATGTAGTTCTTATCACAAATTACGTATTTATACATTGAGTCCAAAACCACTGATTTATTATTACATTTTATGCATTTGCCTTTTAGATCCTATAGAAAGAAAAAGTGGAGATACAAATAAAAAACACGACAGGACTGGCATTTATATTTACCCATATCATCACTCTCACTAGATATCTTTTTTTTTAAAGTTTAATTTAATTTATTTATTTCTCCCCACCCCCTCGTTGTTTGCACTTACTGTGTCTGTTCATCTTCCTTGTTTCTTTAGGAGGCACCTGGAACTGAACCTGGGACCTCTGATATGGGAGGGAGGCATCTAATTGCTTGAGCCACCTCCATTCCCTGCTTTGTTGTGTCTCTCGTTGTGTTTTTCTTCTTGTGTCTCTTGTTGCGTCATCTTGTTGTATCAGCTTGCTGTGCCTGCCCATTGCTTCTGCTCGCTGTCTTGCTCATCTTCTTTAGGAGGCACCAGGAAGCTCTGCTCTCTGTTTTGTTGTGTCTCTCATGTTTTTCTCCTTGTGTCTCTTGTTGTGTCAGCTTGCCATGCCTGCCGGTAGCACCAGCTCACTATCTTCTTTAGGAGGCACTGGGAACCAAACCAGGGACCTCCCATGTGGTAGGTGGGAGCCCAGTTGCTTGAGCCACAACCCCTTCCTGCACTAGATATCTTTATTTCTTCATGTGGCATTACTCAATTATCTAGTGTCCTTTCCTTTCAATCTGCAAAAAGAACTCTCTTTAGCATTTCTTATAGAGCCATTCTAGTGGTGACGAAGTCCCTCAGCTTTTGTTTATCAGGGAATGCCTGAATTCCTCCTTTGGTTTTAAAAGACAGTTTTGCTGGATATAGAATTCTTGGTTGACATTTTTTTTCTTTCAACACTTTAAATATGTAATCCCCCTATCTTCTTGCCTCTGTGGTTTCTGAGGAGTAATTAGTATATAATCTTACTGAGGCTCCTTTGTTTGTGACATGTTGTTTCTCTCTTGCAGCTTTCAGAATTCTCTTTATCTTTGGCATTCAATAGTTTGATTATAACATGGTGTAGTGTGAGTCTATTTGGATTTATCCTGTTTGGAGTTCATTGAGAGTCTTGGATGTGTATATTCATGTCTTTCTTTAAATTTGGGAAGTTTTCAGCCATTATTTCTTTGAATATTCTCTCTGCCCCCTTTTCTCTTTCTTCTTCTTCTAGGATTTCCACAATGCGTATAATGGCACACTTGATGATATCCACAGGTTCCTCAGGCTCTGTTCACTTTACTTCATTCTTTTCTCTTTCTGCTCCTCAGGCTGGATAATTTCAATTGTCTTATCTTCAAGTTCTCCTATGCTTTCTTCTGTCAGCTTCAATCTGCTGTTGACCCCCTTTAGGGAATTTTTACTTTCTGTTACATCTCCAGCTCTGTGTGGTTCCTTTTCATAAGTTCCATCTCTCTATTGATATCTCTTTGTGTTCATCTATTGTTTTCCTGATTTCCTTTAGCTCTTTGGCCATATTTAGGACCATTTTTTTAAAAAGTCTTTGTCTGGTATATTCCAGGTCTGGTCTTCCTCATTGATGGTTTCTAATGCTCTGATCTCCATTGCTTGGGCCATTGCTTCCTGTTTCTTTGCATGTTTTATAATTTTCTGTTGAAACTTGGACATTTTGATATTTTAGCGTGTTACTGCTGAAATTTAGACTGAGCCATCTGTTCCTTAAGGCTGTATCAGCTAGTGTTATGATGGAGCTTCCCTTGAATGCCAGGAGATAACACCAAAAAAAAAAAAAAAAAAAAAAAAAGAAGAAGAAGAAGAAGGAGGAGGAAGAGGAGAAGATGGGGCAGGAGGAGGAGGAGGAGCAAAAAAAGAAAACACCTTTCCAGTCTTTGCAGATTGACCTGTGTGAGTGCTCTCCTTCAGGGCTTATCCATACAATGAGTTAGAGAATAGCCCTAGGCCAAAGCTCAGCAGCCTCCCTGATTTTTTTCTGTACATGGGCATGTGGCTATAGGAATTCCCCTATTTACAGAGATAGGAATCCTTTGCCCCAGACAGCTACATCTTCTACCCACAAGGCAAGTTCTGGGCCAGTGAGTCCCTCAGGCCACCACCACACAGGTCAGGCCAGACATACATGCTTCCAATATGTGCATGTGGTTTACTCTGCTCCTTCTGACACCAGAACCAGGGATTCACTCTGGGAGCACCAGCTCCCAACCAAGCCATAGAAGGGTCACAAAATCCTACTGATTTTAAGTGGCCTTTCTCTGGTTCAGCACTCACTTTGTTAACGCAGTCCTTTAAAAGTTTTCTGGGGCTCTGAGAAAGATGTTTCTGCCAATTCTTGCTGGTTCTTGTGGTGGGACAGAGCCCTGAGTCACCTCACTCTGCCATCTTGATTGGGGCAGGGCCTTAATAAACTTATTATTTTGAAATAATTTCAAAATTACAGAACAGTTGCAAAGATAATACAAAACCCATATAGAGAACTCCAACATAATCCAGCATTCAGATCCACCAACTTTTAACATTTTGCCACATATGCCATTATCTTTCTTTCCCTTTCTTTCTTTCCCTCCCTCCTTCCCTCCCTCCCTCCTTTCCTTCCTTTCTTTCTTTCCTCTCTCTCTCCCTCTCCCTTCCTCCTTTCCTCCCTCCCTCTCTCTCTCTCCCCCTATCTATCCATCTATCTATCTATGTCTAGCTATCCATCTATTCATCTATTTCCTAAATATTTGATAGTAGGTTGTATACATCATGCTCCTTGAACACTAAATACTTCCATGTACATTTTTGAAGAACTAAGATATTCACTTTTGTAACCACAGCTATCAAATTCAAGAAATTTAACACTGATATCAAGCTTACAGTCTATATTACAATTTTTCATATTTAATCCTCACATCAGCACCATAAGGTAAGCATTATTATCCTCTTTTACAGTAGAAAAACTGAGGCTAAGCAGCCAGGTGCATGGGCGGCATGAAGTAGTCACCCATAGACATCTGCTGAAGGAACTGAACACAGAGAAGAATCCTCTGGTCTGGGGCAAAAGCTGTGGGAGTGTGGCCCAGCTCTTGGCTTTCCTCTGAATCTCAGCCCTATGCAAACCCACAGAACTCTGGCTTTCTCCGGAGACCCTGCCCAGAATGGCCTTGCAGGTCTGTGTCTTTCAAGAGGGCAGTCTTTACATTCGTTCCAACTCAACCTCAAAAGGCCAAGTGCTGGGCAGACAAAGCAAAGAAGTGCAGCAGCAATAAAATATTAGCAAATGAAATTTAACAATACATAAAAAGGATTATACACCATGACCAGGTGGGATTTATCCAAAGAATGCAAGTTGGTTTAACAATAAGCTTGGAATAGAAGGAAACTTCCTCAGCGTGATGAAAGGCATCTAGGAAAAAACACAGCTAACATCATACTTAATGGTGGAGCAAGACAAAGGTGTCCACTCTTGCCACTTCTATTCAATATTGTACTAGAGGTTATAGACAGGGCGAGAAGGCAAGAAAGTGAAATAAAAGACAACCAAAATGGATATGATGTAAAACTACGTGCAGCTGGCATAATCTTGTGTATGGAAAAGCCTAAAGAATCTAGTAAAAAACCATTGGGGTGGCTGGTGGCTGCTATCAAGATGGCAGTATAAGACATCCTCATAAATGCTCTCCCTTTGAGACACCTAAATAAAAGGGCAGATTCTACTACTTTGGAACTCTGGAGGATGATTAATACTGGAGAATGAATGACTCAATGAATGCTGGGGGAAAAAAAAAAGGACTGTTAAGGGGTGTGGAGTTTTTCTCTTTGGAGTAATAAAATTGTTCTGAAATCTTTTGTGGTGATGAATGCACAACATTATGGTTATACTAAAAGCCTTGTATTTTACACTTTGGATAGATCATATGGTATATGAATATATCTCAATAAAACTGCTTAATAAATAAATAATTGCACAAGATTAGCCAGAAATAGGAGCTATGTACAACAGGGGAGGCATAGAAAGATTGAGGGGTGAAGAATTTTCTTTTTAGTTAGATTTTTGTTTATTAATATAACTATTATTACTGAAATAATGAAAATGCTTTAATGATGATTTGAGGTGATGAATGCACAACTATGTGATTATACCAAATACCATTGATTGTACACTTTGGATGAATTGTATGCTTTATTAGTATGTATCAAAAAAATTGATTTTTTTTTTTTTAATTAAAAAAACTAAAATCAGTAGGAGAGCGGCAGGACAAATTTACTAGTCTGGACCCCTTTCCCACGCTTGGGTCTGTACAGTTTATGCATCTCACAGCGGCAGCTTCCTGGTCTGGACACCTTCTACCCTGATCTTTAACTCAGATCCACCCACGGTGCCAGTCTAGTAACCCACATCATTCAAACACAGGGACCCAAGGCCACAGAGACAGCAGTGCCTTAGCAGTCTGCTTGTGTGCATTCAAAGCAGCTCCCTGGAACCAGAGTGCCCCATGGTGGAACTTCTGGCAAGGTGTGCCCCCTAACTGCTGGTGCACCTAAACTAAAGTATTGGATGTCTTGGTACATTGACCCCATCCGGCTCCGTAGAGACAGACTCAGGGCATAGGCTGGGATTCCTTTACCTAAGAGTTACTAGAGGTAGAAAAGTTGCGTGGAAAGGGGAAGCAGAGCCACTAAATGGCAGTGTGGATCCTAAGCTAAAAGCTGGAGTGAAAGGGTGGTTCAGAGCACAGGAGTGGAGCTAAACAAACTACAGCCACTGGGGAGGAAAAACTGTGTAAACACAAAGAGAACAGCCCCAAAACTCCCAGAGGAGCAACAGGGGAAAGGAAATCCTCTTCCGGAAACAGTTGCACATACTAAGGTAATCTTGAAAGTTTTGGCACACGCCTAGTGCAAGGCACAGGCTCAGAAAGACCTGAGAAAGCTGAACTGTAACCACAGGCTGTTCTAAAGGTTCAGTACACATTGAACTTGAGGCTTCACACATAGGCAATCAACACTAAAGCCTTAGACAACAGACAGCAACTGACTTCCAGAATTAGCACGTCAAAGTAATCAAATCCCCAGACATCAACAGAAGATCACAAGTCTTACAAAGAAACAGGAAAAGATGACTCATTCAAGGGAACAAATGAAAACAACAGAGGAAGCATAGACACTAGAACAACTAATCAAAGATATTCAGTCATATCTCCTAAATAAGTTCAATGAACTAAAGGAAAACATGGACATAGAACTAAAAGGAATCAAGGAGACAATGCATGAACAAAAAGAAGAAACAGAAAATTTTAAAAGGAAATGTGAATATTCTCGCTGTCCTGATTTTGTGAAAATCAAAGTAGGCTAAACATTCGCTATATTAGAAACCATGCATGTGTCCCCAGACCTAGTTTTTCTTCCTAGGTCTGGTTTTTAGAACGCTGGTGATAAAGCCTGATTTAGTATATGACCATCCTGTATGGGAAAAGATTGTAACTCTAGCTATCTTTGGTCAACCTTAAGAGATATAGCAGGGGGACAGATGTGGTTCAAATGGTTGGGTGTCTGTCTCCCATATGGAGGGACCTAGGTTCAATCCCCGGGACCTCCTGGTAAAAATTTTAAAAAAGAAAAATATACGGGGTGCCTAAGGGTTGCCACCTGAGAGCCTCCTTGTTGTTCAAATGTGGCCTCTCTCTAAGCCAAACTCAGCATATGAATGCATTACCTTCCCTCCAGCGTGGGACATGACTCCAGGGGATGAGCCTCCCTGGCAATGAGGGATTAATACCAAGTGCCAACTGGCAATGTGACTGGAAAAAGACCTTGAATAAAAGGGGGAAAAGGTAAAGACAAATGAGTTAATGTGGCTAAGGGACTTCAAAGAGAGTCGGGAGGTCATCCCAGAGGTAACGCTTACGTACACCTCAGTAGGATCTCATAGAACACCAAAGTGGATATCACCCCGCACAGAGGGGCTCCTGAAGGCTCTGGAGACACCCAGGTCCTATATGGGGGTTGGGTGGGGATAGCTCCAGAGACTGATGCCTTATCAGTGGGCTCTACTTTGGAATCTGTGCTCCTGAGAGTGACAGAGTTGGACTCAAATAAGTCCTCCCTGCACATGGTCCATCAGTCCCTTCTATTCAAACCTATATGTGATGCTGGAGTTTGCAGGTGTACTTCCAGAGACTGGAGCCTTTGACCTGCCCATGTGCCACCTGTGCCTGGAATCTCGGTGGAGCTGCAACTCCTACTCTACGGCTCAATGGACTCACCCAAGTCACCTGTGAAGAGATGATAATCGACAACGGCCATCCCAGGGAATGGAGAGAGCCTGCAGCTGCAGGCAGGATAATCCCATCATTGTATCCATGGGATATGGGCCCCCTCTCACTTTTAGGTGGAGTGGACATCACCATCCCAAACTCCTCAGGATTGGGGGAAGAACTATGGACTAGAGTGGACTCAATGGTATTCTGTTGTAGACATATTGTGATTTAAGCAATGGAAGAAATTACAACAAGGAGGTGGAGCCAGTGGCCACTGGACACTTTCAGGGCAGGGAAGGGAGAAGTAAAATACAGGGGCTTTTTCAAGACTTGGGAATTATCCTGAGTGACAATACAACTACAGATATAGGCCATTTTATATCAGCATATAAAATGCAGAACTGTGTGGGAGAGAGTGTGGTCTACAATGGGAACTATGGTCCATGCTCAGTGGCAAAGCCCCAGGATGTATATATCCATTGCAGGTGATGTGCCACACTAATGAAAGATGTTTATGTAGGATGTTATGGGAGGTGTGGGAGGTGGGGAACATGTGAATCCCTGTAATTTTTGTGTAATCTAAGCATCTTTTAAAATATTAAATTAAAAAAAAAAGATTATTTCACTGTTGAATTTCGTTTATAAGAGAATAAATATTATCAGTAACATTAGGGAGTTGTTTATGTCTAACTCTATTTTTGTATGCTTATTTGTTCAGTATATATTTTTTTTCATCAGGATGGTAATATTAAATTAATAAATGATAATTCTTAACAGAGCTTTATTTAATATGCTAGAAATTAAATGAGTGCCTACTTACTAGACCAGGTTGAGTTTGCCCCGTAATTCTAAAATTTAAATCTTTTAACAGCCTTAAAAAAGGGTGGTTATTAATCCTTTTACCAAATTTTAGTAAGTAAAGCAAAAGTCCTTAAAAGCTATGTAAAGATCTTTTGTAAAATTTAATTTAAGAAAATTTAAAAATTATAATATATTCCAGAACCTAGCAGTCAGTATTCTTTTAAGATTATCCACACTTTTAGAATTTTATTAAAGAAAAGATGTTATAATTTACTATAAAGGAAGGGATAAAATAAATAACATTTTTGTAAGCAAATACACATATATGCATATATATTTATATATCATTTTACAAATGTTTGTATGTATTGTGAGAATTTTGATTTTTACCCATAATAAAAAAAAAAAAAAAAGGAAGGGATAAAAACATTCCTTGCATAAACTATAATTGTTTCAGTTTTATTTACTTTGGATGTTATCTCCCTAGGTTTACTGAATACAAATTAAATAAATCATTTTATGTACTAAATCTGTACAATGGTGAAAATTGTAAGTTCATGGTTAATGAAATTAAGATAAAGTAAATTTCTTTGATTAATTGTTATTTAACAAAGGTATTTAAAGTTAAAAAAATAAATAAAGAAAAGAAAAATATAGAAGTTAGGTGGGCCACCAGGTCCCATGAGCAGGTGAGGCACCAGGCCCCATGCATTGGTGCGCCGTCAGGCCCCGCATGTGGTTGAGCCACCAGGCCCTGTGCATTGGTGTGCCACATAGTCCCGCGAGCAGATGAGCCCCCCAGGCCCCGTGTGTGGCTGAGCCACCAGGCTCCACGAACCAGGCAGCAAGATGATGATGTAACAGGAGAGTGACACAAGGGAGAGCCAAAATAAGACACGCCGAAAAACGAGGAACTAAGGTGGCGCAGGCGGTAGGACGCCTCTCTCCCACATCAGAGGTTCCGAGGATCAAATCCCAGTGAAAACAGGAGCAGAAGAATGAGAAGAGAGGGCAGGAAATGGACACAGAGAGTTGCCCAGCAAATGGACTCAAAAACAGCAAAAATGGGTTGGGGGGGTAAAAATGGATAAAAGTAAATAAATAAATAAATCCTTGAGGAAAAAAGTATAGGGGAGTAAGATATGGACTATAGTTAGTAGTAATACTTTGACAATGCTCTTTCATAATTTGTTAACAAATGTTTCACAACAATGCAAAGTATTTGTGGTGGGGTGATGTGTGGGAGCCCTGTATGATGTTATGCATGTTTGTTTTGTAAGTTCACAATGTTTACTGAACACTTATAGTTTATGTATGTTCATGTATGAATGATATACTTCAATAAATTGTTTATTAAAAATAAAAGGAATATAACAGAACTTGAGGGATGAAAACAATAATGAAGATTAAAATACACTAGAGGACGGAAGCGGCTGTGGCTCAATCAGTAGGGCTTCCGTTTACCATATGGGAGGCCCCAGGTTCAGTTCCCGGGGCCTCCTGGTGAAGGCAAGCCCGCCTGCATGGCGTGCTTAGCTGACCCAGCGAGCACAAGCAGCAAGGGGGGGATAAATGAATAAATAAATAAAATCTTTAAAAAAAAAAAAAAAATACACTAGAGGGAGGCGGATGTAGCTCAACCACTTGGGCACCTGCCTACCACATGTGAGGTCCCGAGTTCGGTCCCGGTGCCTCCTAAAAGAAGATGAGCTAATGGTGCCTCCTGCTGCAACAGAGCTAGATGCCTCCACAACAGAGCTAGACACTGATGCAACAAGCAGAGGCCACATGCCAGAAGACGCCACAGCCCACAGGAAGCAGATGTGGCTCAGTCGACTGGGTACTCCCCTCTCATGTGAGAGGTCCCAAGTTTACTTCCCAGTGCCTCCTGGAGAAGGCGAGCAAACAATGAGCAGACAGACGAGCAAACCATCTGGGGGAAGGGGGGATAAATAAAGAAAAAAAAATTTTAATTAAAAAAAAATACACTAGAGGTATTCAACATCAGAACAATCAAAATCATACAGTCTGAAGAGTAGCTAGAGAAAAGAAAGCAAAAAAAAGTGAGCATAGCCTAAGCGACCTGTGGAATATGAAGCATACCAGAAGGAGAAGAGAAGGAAAAGGGGGCAGAAAGAACATTTGAGGAAATAATGGCCGAAAACTTCTGAAATCTGACAAAAGATGTGGATATACACATCCAAGAATTCCAACAAACTCCAAACAGGATAAACCCACATTGACCAATGCCAAGACATATAATAATCAAAATGTCAAAGATAAAGAAAGAATTCTGAAAGCAGAAAAAGATTTGTTATTTACAAGGATCCTCAATAAGATTGTACCAATTTCTCATCAGAAACCACAGAGGCGAGAAAGCAGTGGTACAACATACTCAAGGTACTAAAAGAGAAAAACTGCCAGCCAAGAATTCTGTATCTGGCAAAACTATCCTTCAAAAAGGAGGGGAAGGGAATGAGTGTAGGTCAGCGGTTGAGTACTTCCTTCCCATGTACAAGGTCCTGGGTTCAATCCCCAGTACCTCTTTAAAAAAAAAAAAAAAAAAAAAGGAGCAGAATTTAAGACATTCACAGGTAAACAAAAACTGAGAGATTACTGCCTAGAGACCCACCCTACAAAAAAATGCTAATAGGAATTTTTCAGGTTGAAAGAAAAAGACAGGAGATAGTTGCTTGGAGCAGTTATGAAGAAATAACTGCTACAAGCAGTAAAGCAGTAAAAATAACCATATGGATAAATGCAAACCCCAGTAGTGTTGTATCCTCATTATGCAACTCTACTCTTTATTCCCTATAAGATAGAGAATACAATTGAATAAGAACTAGTTATTTTGAACTAGTTATTTTGAATGTCCATAGATATGGACATTTAAACATAGATATAATTTGAATGTCCATATCTACATTATGGACATTCAAAATATAGAGGTACTGTGTGACAAAAACAACAAATAGAGGGGGAATGGAAGGGTATAGGAGCAGACTATGTGGATGGTTAAAGTAAAGTTGGTATCATTTTGAATTAGTGGGTTATAGATTTAGATTGTTTAATACAACCCCCAAGGAAATCACAAAGGAAGTATTTTAAAATATATACAGAACCTGAAATGAGAAAGGGATCAATCAGTTACATTACAAAAGATCACCTATATACAAAAGAAGGCTGCAATGAAGGAAAGGGATTAAGTAGATAAGACAACCAATAAAGAAAGGATAAAATGGCTTAACAGTAAATACACTGAATGTAAATGGATTAACTTTCCAATCAAAGACACAGATTGTTAAAATAGATTAAAGAGGATCATCCAATTTTATGTTGTTTACAGGAGACTCACCTTAGATCCAAAGACACAAAGACACTTTCATTAGGTTGAAAGTGAAAGGATGGAAAAAGATATTCCATGAAAATAGTAACCAAAAATAAGCTTGGGCCACCTGAGCAGCCTGCCCTGGTGCCCACACCGGTGCCCTGCCCCTCGTCCAGTCATGACCCCACGCCTCTCACGCCTCCTGCTCCAGCTGCTACTGCTGCTGCTCAGTGGGGCGGGCTGCCGGGCTGAGGCTGAGCTCGAAACTGAAAGTCCCGGCTGGACCCTCCAAGTGGAGACCCTGGTGGAGCCCCTTGAACCGTGTACAAAGCCCGCTGCCTTTGGAGACATGCTTTAAATACACTACACAGGCAGTTTGGTAGATGGACACATTATTGATACCTCCCTGACCCGAGACCCTCTAGTTATAGAACTTGGCCAAAAGCAGGTGATCCCAGGTCTGGAACAGAGCCTACTAGACGTGTGTGGGCGGATGCAGTGCTGCAGTTTGACGTGGAGCTGATTGCCCTGGTCTGAGCCAACTACTGGCAGAAGTTGGTGAAGGGCATTTTGCCTCTGATAGGGATGGCTATGGTGCCAGCTCTTCTGGGCCTCATTAGGTATCACCGATACCAAAAGGCCAATAGACCCAAAGTATCCAAAAAGAAGCTCAAGGAAGAGAAATGAAACAAGAGCAAAAAGAAATAATAATTATTAAAAAATAAATAAATAAATAAGCTTGGGTGACTATATCAATATTTGGTAAATTAGACTTTAAGTCAAAAACTGTTACAAGGGATAGACACTATATATTAAAGGAGCAATAGGGAAGCGGCTGTGGCTCAATCAGTGGGGCTCCCGTTTACCATATGGGAGGCCCTGGGTTCAGTTCCCGGGGCCTCCTGGTGAAGGCAGGCCCGCCCGCACGGCATGGTTGGCTGACCCAGCGAGCACAAGCAGCAAAGCGGGGATAAATGAATAAATAAATAAAAATCTTTAAAAAAAAAAAAAAAAGGAGCAATCCACCAAGATAATACAATAATTATAGACATATCTGCCTAATCACAGAGCCTCAAAATACGTAAGGCAAATACTGATAAAACTGAAAGGAGATAAAGACACTTCTACAATAATAGTTGGAGACTTCAATATACCACTTTCATCAATGGATAGAACATCTGGGCATAGGATCAATAAGGAAATGGAGAATTTGAACAATACTATAAACAAACTAAACCTAACAGTTATATACAGAACACTGCACCCCAAAACAGCAGAATACACGTTCTTCTCAAGTGCACTTGCATCATTCTCCAAGATAGACCACATGTTAGGTCACAAAACAAGTCTCAATAAATTTAAAAAGACTGTAACTATATAAAGCATCTTCTCTGACCACAATGGAATGTAGCTAGATATCAGTATCAGGCAGAGAACTGGAAAATCCACAAACATATGGAAGTTAAGCAACACACTCTTAAACACTCAATGGGTCAAAGAAGAAATCACAAGGGAATTCAGGAAATATCTTTTTTTTTTTTAAAGATTTTATTTATTTATTCATTCATCCCCCCCTTGCTGCCTGCGCTCACCGGGTCAGCCAACCACGCCGTGCGGGCGGACCCACCTCCACCAGGAGGCCCCGGGAACCGAACCCGGGGCCTCCCACATGGCAAACGGGAGCCCCACTGACTGAGCCACAGCCGCCTCCCAGGAAATATCTTGAGATGAATGAAAATGAGAACACATCAACATCAAAACTTATGGAATACAGTTAAGGCAGTTCTCAGAAGGAAATGTGTAGCTATGAATGCCTATATTAAAAAAAGAAGAAAGATCTCAAATCAAAAACCTAACCTCACATCTGGAGGAACTAGGGGGAAAAAAAAGAGCAAATTAAACCTAAAGTAAGTAGAAGGAAAGAAATAATAAGGATTAGAGCAGAAATAAATGAAATAGAGAATAAACATAGAACCAATGAAATCAAAAGTTGTGGTTTTTTTTAAAAGACCAATAAAATTGACAAGCCTTTAGCTAGACTGGCAAAAAAAAAAAACCCAGAAGATGCGAATAACTGAAATAAAAAATGGACAGGGGTGACCCTAGGTGGAAAGTAGCAAGGGAGGAGAAAAACTCAGGGGGACATAATTGGAACATACGAAAAAGTTAGAATGTAGACTTTAAATTGTATTTCAATGTTAAATTTCTTGAACTTGATAACTGCACTTAAGTTGATTATGAAAGTGAATATCCTCGTTCTTAGGAAACGCACATGGCAGTATTAATTATTCAAGGAGCATGAATAATTACACAAAATATACACAAAGTATACTCAAATGTTCAGAAATAGATTGATAAATACATAGATAGATAGATGACAGACAGATAGATAGATAGAATATGGCAAAAGTGGCAAAATGTTAAATTTGGTGGATCTGGGTATTTTGGGGGTAGGGGTGTGTTGGAATACTCTGTATGTATGAAAGTATTTCAAAATAAATTTTAAAAAATATGTAGGGGGCATTACATAAAAAAAAGATTTTAAGAGAATAATATGAATAACTGCATGCTAACAAATTAGATAACTTAGAAGAAATAGACAAATTCCTAGTTGTGTTCACACAACTTACCTAAACTGACTCAAGCAGAAATAGAAGTTCTCTACAGACCATAACAAGTAAAAAGATTGAATTAATAGTCAGAAACCTCCCAAAAAAGTAAAATCCTGGATCAGACAGCTTCACTAGTGAGTTCTACCAAACATTCAAATTAACGCCAATCCTCCCCAACTTTTCCCAAAAAATTAAATAGGAGGGAACTCTTTCTAACTCATCTTAAGAAGCCAACATTGGAGAGTGCATGTAGCTCAGTGGTTGAGTGGCTGGTTCCCATGTACAAGGTCCTGGGATCAATCCCTGGAACCTCCTTTGAAAAAAAAAAAGCCAACATTACCCTAATACCAAGGTAGATAAAGATATCACATGAAAACTACAGACAGATTTCCCTTATGAACACAGATGCAAAATCCTCAGTAAAATGCTAGTAAATCAAATCAACAGCCTATTAAAAGAATTCTAATTGGAATCATGTGGGATTTATCCCAAAAATGCAAGAGTGGTTCAATATAAGAAAATCAAGAAATGCAATATAACACATTAACAGAATGAAAGGGAAAAAAATCATATAATCACCTCAATGCAGTAAAGCCTTTTGACAAAAATCCAACATCCTTTCATGATAAAAACACTCAGAAAAATAGGGATAGGAGATAACTTCCTCAATGTGATAAAGGGCACATAAGAAAAACTTACAGCTAATCTTTTTTTTTTTTTTTGAGGTACCAGGGGACAGGGATTGAACCTGAGACTTCATATGTGGGAAGCCGGCACTCAACCACTGAGCCACATCAACTCCTCTGTGTTGATTTTTTTCATTTGTTTTGCTTGTTGTTTGTTTTTGTTGTTTAGGAGGCACCAGAACTGAACCCGGGACCTCCCATGTGAGGAGCAGGCACTCAACCACTTGAGCCACATCCTACTAATCTTATACTCAACAGTAAAAAACTGAAAGCCTTACCCCTGAGATCAGGAACAAGACAAGGTGCCACTGTCACCACCACTATTCAACACTGTACTGGAAGTCCCTGCTAGAGAAGTTAGGCAAGAAAAAGAAATAAAAGGCATCCAAACTGGAAAGAAGGAAGTAACACCATCTGTATTCACAGATGACATGATTCTTTATACAGAAAATCCCAAAGATTTCACAGGAAAACTTCTAGAACTGATAAACGAATTCAGCAAAGTTGCAAGCTATAACATTAACTTGCAAAATAGGTTATGCTTCTATACACCACCAAAGAATATTCTGAAATGGGGAGTAAAAAAGTAATCCCATTCACATTAGCTGGAAAAAAAAAAAAAAAGAACTAAATACTAGGAATAAATTTAACTAAGGAGGTGAAGGACATGTACACTTGTACATTTTTTCACCCTTGGTGAAAGAAATAAAAGAACCTAAATAAATGGCAAGACATCCTGTGTCTTAATATTATTAAGATGTCAAGACTACCAGACACTATCTACAGATTCAACCAATACATATAAAAATCCCTGCAGCCATTTTTGCAGAAATGCAAAAGCTCATTCTTAAATTCACATGGAATCTCAAGGAGCCCCAATAGCTAAGCCAATATTGCAAAGAAAAAAATTTGAGATCTCACACTTCCCAATACCAAAATTTACTACGAAATTACAGTAATCAAAACAGTATGGTACTGGCATAAAGGCATACACATAGACCAGTGGAATAGAATTGAGAATCTAGAAATAAATCCACATATCTATGGCCATCTGATTTTTTTAAAATTAGAGCTATTGTAGGTTTACAGAAACATCATGCAGAAAGCACAGAGCTCCTCTATTCCCCCCTCACACAAACACACAGTTTTCCTTATTATTAATATTTTGCATTAGTGTGATAGCTTTGTAACAATTCATGAAACAATATTATTATAGCTATGCTATTAACTCTAGCCCATTGTTTGCCTCAGGGTTCACTCTTTGTATTGTACAGTTCTATGCGCATGTATGTGTGTGATAACTTATATAGAATCTAAAATTTCTCTTTTTATCCCTTTCAAATATACAATTCAATGGTGTTAATTATATATGCAAAGTTGTGCCTCTATCACCGTCATCCATTGCCAAAGCTTTTCCATTACCCCTAACAAATTTCCATAGCAATTAAACATTAACTCCCCATTCCCCTCCCCACCCCATCCCTGGGTAACCTGTATTCTAATTTCTGACTTTATAAGTATTCATATTCTGCTTATTTCATATAAGTGAGATCATACAATATTTGTCCTTTTGTATCTGATTTATATCACTCATCGTGATGTCTTCAAGGTTTATCCAAGTTATAGCATGCATTATTTTTATGGCCAAATAATAGTCCATTATAGGGAAGCGGCTGTGGCTCAATCAGTAGGGCTCCCGTTTACCATATGGGAGGCCCCGGGTTCGGTTCCTGGGGCCTCCTGGTGAAGGCAAGCCCGCCCGCACAGCGTGGTTAGCTGACCCAGCGAGCACAAGCAGCAAGCGGGGGATAAATGAATAAATAAATAAAAATCTTTAAAAAAAAAAAAAAAAAAAAGGTGGAAGCAACCTAAGTTTCCATCAGCAGATGAGTGAATAAACAAATTGCGGTATATACATACAATGGACTATTTTTTTTTTTTTTTAAGATTTTTTTTTTATTTATTCATTTATCCCCCCCTTGCTGCTTGTGCTCACTGAGTCAGCTAACCACGCCGTGCGGGTGGGCTTGCCTTCACCAGGAGGCCCCGGGAACCGAACCCGGGGCCTCCCATATGGTAAACGGGAGCCCTATTGATTGAGCCACAGCCGCTTCCCATGCTTCCACCTTTTGACAATTGTGAATAATGCTTCTACACACATTGGTGTGCAAAGGTCTGTTTGAGTCTCTGCCATCAATTCTTTTGTGTATTATACCTAGACATGGGATTGTCAGGTCATATGATAATTTTAT